>MQRK01246371.1:51751-68156 GCA_001938485.1 Girardia tigrina
AAACTCTGTGGTGTTGTGTAAAGACCTGTATCTGTTGCCTTTCTGAATAATTTAGTTTTATAGCCTCCATTCATCCTAGTGACAAGAATGTCCAGAAAGGGAAGTTTATTATCTACTTCAAATTCTGTGGTAAGATAATAAACTTCCCTTTCTGGACATTCTTGTCACTAAGATGAATGGAGGCTATAAAACTGAATTATTCAGAAAGGCAACAGATACAGGTCTTTACACAACACCACAGAGTTTTTGTGAGGAAAAATACAGAGAGGGTATGATCAAAGGGCTTGTTCACAGAGTTTGGAGTTTGTCGTCCAGTTTTGAAATTGCATATACAGGTGAAATTTTATATACAGGTGAAGAAGATGTGATATCGAAGCTGGATTATTCTCACAAACAACATGTGGAAGAAAACAGAAAAAGGTTATTAACAGAGGCAGACTTGTTTATACTACAAGAGCATACGTAAACGAGTAGAGAGATGCTATACAATACGAATTTTATGAAGAAGGATAACATTTTAGTAATGTACACATAGGCTAAAAAAATATTTATAAAAGTCTCTGGGGGGTCTATGATCCCCCTGACTCCGCCTTATGCACGCTACTGATATATAAAATAAAATTGTTTATGAAGAAAAACTACAAACTAGTGATTAAGACAAAAAGTAAAATTTCAAATGATTAAAATTCCCAACCATTGGTATGTATGTGACTTCAATCTCTACCGCTGGTTGTGAATTTTAATCATTTTGTTTATATTATTAATTAACATTGTATTTTTGTACGTTTAAGGCTGGTTCCAGTGGTCAAAACTATCTTCTTTTATGGCATCCATTGACTTAACTGCTGCACGGTTAATGCACATCATTCCATCTAAATGTCCCGAAAATTGTAAATGAAGCTTTGGTTTACAATTGTTATTGAAATGTATGGTGTACATTTTTAAAATACTTCAGCAGTAGACCAGCTCCAACAAGCATTTGATCTCTACAGAGGAGATTTTGTTCATGAAAAGAATTTCTTTAATGAGTTCTTGTGTTGGCAGGCCCGTTGGCGTAGAACAAATGAAAATGAGCGGCCTAAGACTGCAGTAGATACGTTAACCGTCTGTGACTAATTGGTTTCTGAATGTGCGGCAATTGCTTGAGGTAAATTTCTTTGTTTCTGAAAACATAAAGGCTAAGTATTTCTGTCAGTTAACTGATTTATGCAGATATTGGCGACACTTCCCGCGTCAAATGCGTCAGCAGAAAGGTCATTCAGTGGATTGAAGCGTTTGAAGACTTACCTTCGTTCTCCTATGCTGGAAGACCACCTCTGTGGACTTACTTTAATGAATATCTACTCAGAGCGCATACCCATTCCAGACGTTATCATTGACAAGTTTGCAAAAATGAAAGCCAGACGACTGAATTTAATATTATGATCAAATACTTAATTTGTTATTCTGATATAAATATTTTGCTGTCTCAAAATGTTAAAATCTTCTTATGATCTTGTTTGCAGGTAAACAATATCATTTAAAATAAATGGAGAAAATTCTGCGGAAGCAGAAAAAAAATTAATGAAAATGTACCCGGAAAATGGATAGCAATTAGACAGAAAACGTTCATGGCAAGTGCATGTTTCTCAAAATATAGCACAGGGCCGTATTAACGTGACTGTAGAGCGCTTTGATCCGAGTTCACTTGGAAATTATCACTATATAAGATAAATTATCACTACATTATTATTATTATTATAAAACCAGCGTGCTAACCAGTAAATCAAAAAATTAAATTTTTTACATCCATTCTTTATGCGGACAGATCTCTACTTTACCAACTAAAATTTTCAAATTTAAAAAATTTCAATTAAAAAAACAATTAAAATTAATATAAACTACTTATTATTTATAAGTAGATATCTGTCGTGTTCCCCTTCAAAGCAACAAGCTCTGAGCCCCCTTCCGTTTTCCATTAGAGTTAAACGGCAACTCTGTCAAAACTTAACTAATTACATGTCATTGGGGAACAGACGCGCCTCCTTTGATTACATCAACAAGTTGTGTAAGCATTAGAGCGCCTTCGGGTTCTTAATCAGTAACGAGGATGTCCCGACTGGTACTCAGGTTCTGGAGGGGATGATTTTAATTCGAAGTAGGATTTTGTTTCATATTGCATTATTGTTGAAAGACAAAGAGAATCCCATCGAAACAAACGTCGGACTGCTCGCGTGCCCCTTGCATGCTACGAGCACCCTACGTCGCTGCCGAAGGTCCTTTATCTCTGTGATACTCAAATTATATTTCATATTTGCATAGTTATATAAATTCATATATCTTTATATATTGTATTATGTATTCGTGTTTGGTCGTTTACAAGTTTGATTAAATTGAGCAACGATTTATACATTATGAAACTACTACTTATTTATTCCTACTCTACTTTTCAAAATAAAAGAAATTTTTATTTTAAACAATACACTTTTAATCACGGGTGTAGGCAGAATTTACTTAAATCACAGGAGACTCTTTCACACTTCTCTGATAGAACTCTCAATCAGATAATCATAGACAATTCACATAAGTCGGACTAACTCTTTCCTATCTCCTTCTCACAATCACCCTTGGTAATCCTAAAGAGGACTGAGGCTCGTTCACTTGTAATCTGTTACGCCATTTCACACTCATATTATACTTGCCGAAGTCACAATTCTCGCTTCACAACTTTATTGGGACACCATTTATGTTTCTAATATCATATTTAGTTGGAGATCATTCACTTCACGAGACACATCTTTGTTAAGTATAATCATTTATTTACATAAGGTTTAATCAAAGATCATTTCGCTACTTTCAAAATGTAACCCAATATTAACGAGATAATTACGGTGAAAATTACAAAAGGAAAAATTACAATTTTTAACTGTTTACAAGTTATAAATTAATATGGAAATTATTAAAGAATTAATTAAATTAAATCCAAGTGACAATAAAATTTTAATCTATGAATTATTATAACGAAATTATGTAATCATCCAAAACTAATAAATCGGTGTTAGAATTAGTAATAAAATACATATATGATAGTAAAGTTAGCATCGGACTCATTCTCTATTAATTATAATAACTTTCATAACCCACTATGTACATTATCCACAAAACCCTTATGCGACCTAATTACACATCGGAGTCCAAGGACCACCCCACCTGATCCCTTGGACACAGAAATGAACTGTGTTCGCATATCGTCCACCTAGGCCGCTAACTTCGTTACCCATGGTGGTTCCATTTGATCTCGATAAAACGATTTCTAGACTCCAGACATAAATATAATTATCACCAGGCCGAAACATGAATATAATAAGGGTTTAACGAAAGAATAAGATAGTAATGTTCAAATGATTTCTTTTATTGAATATACTTCGGAATATAAACAAACAACATGATAAAAAATTTTGAGAATCACAATCAAATTAATAACCGGCAAAACTAAGTAGTTCGAAAGTTGATAATCAATATTGATAATCGACAAAATTAAGTAAAGTTAATTAAGAGTAACGTAATAATAATAAAAAATAATGTTCATTAATAATTATGTACCTTCCAATAATTACTCTAAATCGTAAATCGTCGTCAATCGTTGATCCAAATAAATATCGCTGATATAAAATCAGATAAATGGTCTCTTCCAATAATTATGCGAATAATAATATATGAGTGTGCTAATAATATTATGCGAGTGTGAATGTGAATGTTTCAATTGTGCACTATACGGGTACTTATACCCTACGGATATCGTTTTGTTGTTCATTTATTTTATTTCCTATACAGCTCAGGATGCCAGTCGTCGTCTCTACAATATCCTGCCTGGCGGATGCACATCTGCAGTCATTTCGAGACGTGCAGAATGTTTGATATTCACCAGCGACTGAGGCAACCCCGACAATCATCCATGCAGGATGTTCAATGTTGATAATTTTTAATACAGGATGTTCATTGCGAGGCCTACCGCGATGGTAAACAATAGCGGATTCTTTTCGATTCACATGGAATCATCGTGTGAACTTTTAGGTAAAATTTTTTAATTAATTCCTTAATTATTTTAACTTCATTTCATTTTTTTAGCCTCTCCAAAGGTCCACCAAGGAATCCCATCAGGTGAAAGCACTCACTCCTGAGGATCCCTCGCTTTGTTTGACTAGCGAGTTTGACTATCCCCACAACTCCAACAAACTTTTGTGCGCGTTGGATAGTGTACTGGATGAATGGGGTTCTGGGTTTGAGGTGTACAATGTGGGGCGTAACATATCTTGCAATTAATATTTTTCGATAACTCCGAATTTTCGTTTTTTCCCATTTTGGGATCTTCAAAAGTTTTTTTGCGATCAAATGTTTACATAATCATTTATTGTCATCGAGAATGAGTAAGTGTGCAAAGTTTGAAGAAAATCGATTGAGTAGAAGGTCTCCAAAAACAGGTTTCTAAATTACATGGATATATATATATATATATATATATATATATAAAGTAAGCTAATAAAAAGAATTGAAAAATATCACCGAATTTTGGTTAATTCTTCAAATTTAGAATTTGAATTAAATATAAAACGTTAAAAGTATGGTTTTCTCATTTGATTTTACGAAGATGGAGCTTAAGCACATGTCTTGGATTATGCGCTCAAAACTTTACCATACTCAACAAAAGAAATACATTACTTCCCTCCTCACATGTACAAAATAGTGCACTGAACAGGGACCTTATTAAGTAAGAAATAATCTTTCAAAAAAAATTTAGCATTCTTAACTCTAAAGCTTTTCGTATACAAAACGTAATCTCTTGAGGTCGAAGGTGATAGTGAAGTGATAGTGACTCTTCAGTCAATCATGATTTTGCTAATGCTTTGCGATTGTGCTGCAGTGGACAATGTGCGACCAGTTCTGTGCAAGTGCAGCTGGCAGCACTGCACAGTTACGACTGCACATTGATAAATATCACAAAATGAGCGTTGGCGGTTTTATGAAAAACTGAAGTTTCAATATTTGTTTTCCGGTCGCAATTATTTTGAATTTTGGATTTAGTAAGAGATTATTTACGAGATATTACACTCTTTATTTTATGGATTGTCATGATCGTGAGTATTTCTTGATTGTTATTGCTTTTTTAAGTTTAATTAATAATATTAAAATGTTTTATAATAAACTAATTAGAAATAGAATAAAGTAGAAATATAATGTTAAAAATATCATAAGTAAAATATAAAATTTAGTTAATGAGATTTTTATTTACAAGGGATAAACAGAAAACAACACGTTTTGAGATAAAAATCCCGTCATCAGATAAATTCACAAATGTATTAAATTAACATATATACGAGATTATACATTAATTAAAAAATCATTTTACGTATAAATCATTCGATAAAAATGAATTTATTTAACTTTTCTTAAAAATTAGGCAACTGTCAATCGATAGCTGCCAATGGCTGGTTCGCAGGAATGGAATTGATCGAGTGTAGTGTATTTTTACTTAATTATTAAGACAAGTAAAATAAATTAGATTAGATTGGACCACATCGCATATCATTTGATTGATAGACTTGCAATCCGTACCTGAAAATTGAACATGTGGAAATGTTTCGATTATCATTTCCTTTCTTCATGATTGCTTCTCGATTTGGCATCTTTTGTTTGCACATGTTTCTATCGTTTCTTAGCCTATTCAGTCTTGTTCCTTCTTCTTGGACTCTAACAGTTATAACCACCAGATCGTGGTCGGAACCACAGCCTGGGTAGCTTCGAATGTCTGTGTACCTATTAGCTCGATTTCTTTCAATAACATTCTATCTCATCTGAACATTTCCTTGATAAAAGACTGACTTTATTTCGGTATATTCTAAAAGTTAAACTAACTTTATTTATTAGAAAAACGGGTTCATATTTTTAAATATTCTCTTACATAGTATTAAACGCTGACAAAGAATGCGGTTTAGAATCAGAGCATATTTGCAATGTAAATATATTACATTTTAGTACGTCCTTGACGAAACAGTACTATCAGAGAGTCTAATTTTCTTGAGGATTTTAAGAAACTTAAAAAAAGATTGTTATTTTAGTACTTTAATTCCAATATTTTTAATATACATCAGTTTTTTTTATTTTCGAAGAGATGTATTTTTTATAATTTTAGTAATTTTAGTAATTTTAATAAATTCATTATTTTACAAATACAGTCTGTTAGATAACTCAGACATTTATTACTAAATTTATTACAATAACAATTTGGATATCTTTATGTAATAGTGTTTTCACTCATATTCATCGATCAAAGTTTAATAATTTTTATCCAAAAATTTGATATAACTTGAACCTATATATTCAGTAATATAACTCTCACCCTCTTTGCGACTTAATTCTTGATTTCTTTTACAGAGATTACCGGTAGTCTCTCCAATGTATGTGGCATCGCACCCATTTCATTTATATTCATAAACAATATCAGAACAAAGTGTTAAATGTGTAATAGATTTATTACTGAACATATTTTGAATTTTATGAGATCGTGCTATAATTTTTAAATTAAATTCATTGTTAGTTGATTTTAACAATGCATTTTTAGAGTTTTTAAATCCTTCAGAATAAGGTACAATTAAACAATATTTAGGCATATTAATAATATCTATTGATTCTTCGATTTCTTTCTTAGATCCATTAGGAGAAGCTTAAGTATGATTTTTCGAACTATCTTTCAAAAGTATTTTATCCACTGTTTCCTTTATTAATTTTTCTAGAAAAGATTAAGAATAACCATTTTGATTTAACAAAGAACTTAGTTTATTAACACTTTCTACAGATTTAACAAAAGTGGAAGACAACGACAAGTAAGGATAAATTAAGCCTTTAATCATGTTTCTTTTATACTTCAGTTCACAAAAACTGTCCGGTGAAGTATATAAACCTGTGTAAGTTTGCTTCCTATAAATTCTGGTTTCGTAAGTAAGTTTTCTTTCAACCAAAAGATCCAAAAAAGGTAAGTCTCCATTCGATTCATTTTCCATTAATGAAGTAACATTCAGATGTAACGAATTCATTAAATTTAAAATTTGAAGTACATCAACCTGATTTTTCTAAACTAGAAATATATCATCAACATATCTTTTATATACTTAAGGTTGATTTCCATCAAACCATTTGATTTTATTTTCAATCTTTGAAAGAAAAAAAAAGTTAACGTAAGTGTTAACGGTGAATCTTGGCATTCCAATCACTTTTGTATTAAATAAATGTTCAAAAGAACAAGACTAATCGAAATTGTTAAGTTAAAATAGCTAATTAGATTCTACTAAAATGAAGCATAACTTGAAGCATATATGTACAAGTCCATAAATGGCAATGATGTAGTTATAATTAACTGCATTAATTCATTGGATTCATTCTAGGACTTTTTATCTTTGGATGATTCATCACACCTGCTTAAACATTTCACCAAATAAAAAAATATTATTTTAACTATAACTCGTACTAAATTAGATAACTTTTACCAAAAACTATTTTTATCACCTAATATAAGTTTTGATCCCTAACCATAACACTTTGATTTCGATAAATAGGAGTTATTTATAATTAAAATATAATGATGAATTTACATATTTTATTATTTTAGAATGGATAAAATTGAGAAGAAACCCCTTGTAAACATTGACAAAGTCTTCAAAGACATAACAGTCTGGCACTGGTTAGTAATAATTGGATCACTGATTGGCACAGTTTTCGAAGGGTTAATTCCTCACAGCTTTGGAACCTTTATTGCTAGTTTCAAGCTAGCTAATGCAAGCACTCCAAATGACATTACAAGAAATGCAACCCAGTTTCAATTAAACTGGTTACCAGCGACATCAAGTGCAATTCCATGTATTCTTCTCCCATTATTTGCTCTAATTGTACAACATTTTAAAAGACAATATCAACTTATTTCTGCAATGTGTTTTATCTTACTGAGTATTAGTTGTGGTCTGAGTTCATTAGTTCCAGACTGGCACTTACTTATCGTTACTTACAGCATCCTATATTCAATCGGCTGTTCGCTCTTCCTAGGGGTCGTGATCGTCATCGCTGCAGAATATTTTCCAATTGAACACAAATATCATGTTCTAGCAACAAGTTTCTATCAGATCGGTTATCCGATCGCCTCCCTGATTGGGAATCCAACAATGGCAGTTTTGATAAATGAATATGGATGGAAAAATACCTTTAAAATTACAGCAATAATTGAAATAATAGGTGGTTTATGTATATCCTGTATCATGAAACCAAAGTTTAATAAAGGATGTTGTAGTTGTTTCAAGAAATCACCAGAAGAAAATATTTTAATATCAAATACCAAAGAGGTTTTATCTTCTGCTTCACTTGGTTATTTTGCTTCGACCTTTCAAATGTGGCCGTGGTTAATTGGTAAATATATCAACTATACGTGTTGGTATGGGTTGCGTACAAATATTGTAACGTATCTCGTCAAATCGACGAATTTTGGTCTCACTAAATCGGCGACTTTAATGTCCACTTACGCAGCCGCAGAAATTGTTGTTGCTGTCACAGCATCAATGATAGGCGATAAACTTCGAGGATATCTCATCCATATTCATATATTGTCATCCATTGTTTTAGCTCTACTCACGGGTATTTATACATCAGTTTTGTCGACCTATTTGAGTGCAATATTTCTGATGATCGGAATTGGTATGTTTATTCAATTATCGTTTAGTTTTGGATATCCGGCATCTGTGGAAGTTTGGAATTCCGAGTTAGACATGCGAACATGTTGGGTATTAACAAATGTGGCAGCGGGATTAGGGATAATGACCAGTCCTCTATTCAGTGGAATTTTGATGGATAATTTCAGTGTTGAGTCTTTATTTTATGCACAATGTTTCGGGTGGATATTACAGGTGTTGTTATTTTGCGTAACTTTATTAATATTAAAATCTTGTAAAATTCCTTCCACAACGTCTTTTGAAGAAATAACAGAATGATTCTCAATAAATTAAGATTATGAAATTAATTTTCTTTTGTCTTTTGATCAAATATTCTAAAGTTTTTGTGTTGATGAAATCGGAGATGTTTCATGATTGAAACATTCCTCAGAAAAATTAAATCTTTGATTAAAGTACCATTTGGAGAGCGATTCATTAATTTGCCACCTTCAAATGGTTGGCCGCGAAATGACCGAAAATTAATCAAAATAAATAGAAATTTATTAATGAAAGAATTATAAAATAATAATTAAAATTACCTAATGATAAAAGTATCGCTATGAAAATTATGAAGAAAAATCAATAAATTAAAATAAAATATTTACTGACTTGTTAATTCGTATGTAATTTGGGATCATTTTTTTCGCTCTTCAAGATTTTGGATCCGAATCAAATTTATTATCTGTTTCCATATCACCGACCGCTTTATTTCTTATAAATGAAAAATATTATTCTATTTATTTATCAACGAACTCGCATCAATGGACTCTTTCTTCTGATAAAGAAAATCAAATTCCGAAACATTCGACTATTCCCTATTTAACAAACATAACCAACCCATAATTGCATTAACAACTAAGTCGAAGACCCACTCATTCAATAATCCTTTTAACTATCCCGTACTTTTGAGACAATCTCAAATTTAAAGTAACCTAATTCTTTTAGTTTGTTGTTCTTCTTCTCCACCTCTTTTACTTTGTTATTGTGATATTATGAAACCTTTTTTGCTTCTCTGTTCTCTGTTACTATGCTAAGTACCATTTTATTATATATTCATAACATTAAGATTTAATGGCAATTTATTTGTAAAAAATAAAAATAACAAACGCCATTTTAAAAGTTTTTTATTTCTCAAAACATGTTTCGCCATTACGGCATCATCAGTTGTGAAGTAAATTTCAAATTACAAGTCATTTATATGGCAAATTGACTATTACGCAATTAATTACGTAATATAATTTTTAATACTATATTAAAAATGTGTTTTCAGACCTTAATTTTTTCTTTACCTGAAAACTCATTTTTAACATAAAGCTTTACCTTTCTTGGTTTTTTGGCCATCCAAACCCATACTGTAACTTACTTTTTCTTTTACTTTAGAGAAGTAGTTCTTACTTTATAATGACTGTTGTGTTCATGATCAACAATATAATTCATTACGCAAATATTAATTACTACAACAATTAACTATTTTTCAAACAAATTTATGAGGAACGATATTTTCCTTAGTTCGCACTAAAAAAACTTTTTTTCTCAAAAACTTATTTTACTTTAATCATCACTTTAACATCTTCTATACATAATGTTTTACTTTCGCTATTTGCCCATACGTTTAAATATTAAATTAATTTTAGAGTTATATTATTTGATTTTACCCAATTTTTAAATTTTCGAGTTGTTCTTTAATTGAACTTGAATTATATGAAACAACTTTTTTTAAATTATTTAGAAAATATTTTTACTTATAATAATTCTTTCAATAAAATTCTGATTTTAAAAATTTTAGATATTAACAACATCAATATGATTTTTCGAACATTTATTAAAATCACAAGGAAGATTGTCATAACAAAAATTATTTAAACTTCTTTCGCTATTCGACATTCTTTCTTGATTAATATTTTCCTGTCATCCTAGTTCTTTTGAAAACTAATGGAAAAAATATTATAATACTAATTAGTTATCAAAATATTATTGGTTAAAATTAGATCTGTACAATTGTCAAATGAAATTAAAATTTCATATTACATTAAAAAAATAAAATATAATATTTAAAAATTTAAAAATTACATCTCTTAAATGTTTAAAATATTTTTACTTTAAAATTAAATTAAACTATTTTCAATTTGTAAGAATCATAGAAAATACCAATCATCCATCTGTGTAGGAGAGGCACAATCCGAATCAACACGCAATAAAAAACAACAAACAATTCAGAACATTCCTCATATTAGATATTTTTAATTTTCAAATATTCAAAAAATTATGAATTCACAAAATCATAAAAATGCTTACATTTGGAATTTGATTATAAAATACCACATTCATCCCCCATAAATTCTCAAACTTATTTGTCTGTAATTATTTCCAAATTCAACATTCAGGTAATTCTTTATCTCAACAGTTTTTAGTTTTATACTAGGAAACCTTTGTTACGAAATGAGTTTTGGTAATCCAGTGTCGAGCATCTCTTTAGCAGAAAATAAAAATCAACAAAGACTTTTTGGTAAAATAATCTTGAAATAAGATAATGAAGAATCCTTGAAAATAATCTACAAAATATATTTAAATATGATGCATGTCCACCTCAATTTTGCGATGTATTGATTCATACAAATTTTAAATTATTTTCAAAGGAACTTTAGTCCCTTCTTTAATTGAAATTCTTCATTCAGAGACGATGGCGCCCGAAATTGACTTTTTATTTGAATATCTAAAACTGATCACAAATGTTCAAAAACAAGGAGATCCAGGAATTGTGGTTTTCTTGTGTCCTTCTTTACCCATATTCTAACTGCATTGATTTTTTACATTATTATCTTAGAATATTGTCCTCTGGAAGCACTCTTTGAACCATAGGAGGAACTTAATCAGCAAATATTTTGAAATAGTCTCTGCTGCTGATTCTTGGATAGAAGAAAATCATTGTTAGACTGATTTCTAAAAAGTAGCGTTTAAGATTGTCCAAGAACTTAAGAAATGTTTTACGGTTAAGAGAAGACAGTCTAGATGAAACGCTTCTTTCATCGGCCTCCAAAAGTACCCTCAGTCGGAGGTCAGAAATAGGATAAACAATGATTTGTCATAGAAAATAATAATTTTTCCACTGCTCGAGGGATCAAATTTGGAGGTTTTAACGCTTGAAGAAATTTTTGTTGAGAGCAGAGGTCTAGTAATTGCAGCTCTTCTGTGGAATCTAGATTTTTGTAGTAACTGGGGTCTGTAGGTATTCATTGAGATCTGCAGTGATTTTGGAAGCCTTAATCTTACAATCTTATCTAACAATTCAATGTAGACGATTTAGAATTTCGGCCAGATCTATGTTTTTCTAATGCCTTTTTAGACAGTACCTTTTAAATTTATATTGGAAAGGCACATACACTTAAACAGTAATAATGATAAAGACGCTTGATCGTTAAATCAACGTGCAGACATCATCATCTTCTATATTATTGAAAATATTCTGAGGTTTTAGGGGTTATGAAATGACGGCGTGGACAATCAATCGACATACAAAGGTGAGTTCATCAGTATTGATCTAGTTGTTCCTGGAAATGACAGTTTATCCGTCCAAATAAATTACAATAAATTCTGATGATCGTTTTTTGTCTTTTAAAGTTAACTTATAATCGTTTTTCAATATTTATTTGTATCTAAGGATTCTTCTATTTATTTATTGAAAGTCACTTTATATTAAAAATCTGAAAGTGTATTTTGTAAAAAATTATTTCCGAGAATTAAAAATTTGACTCAATTAAAACACGTTGTATTATAAAATAGCAATTTCGCATTTACAGATCGAAAAGTGTACTTGATCGGACGTATCCGTAGATAAATCGTCCGTTTGGAGGAAATCAATGATCTGAGAGTTCATTCGATATAGTTTTTGACAATTTTGAGATCATTTAAATCTGAAATCAGTATTAGAACACTTCTTTACCCATTAAAAAAATGAATAAGTTGTCTCATACTATATACTAGTGGGTCTATAGTGTGTGGCATGTTCAGTTGTTCCTTTATAGAACGATGAATCGGACATAGAGTTGCACTTTCGAATATTCGATTATTAGATATTTTATGCATTTTTTGAGTATTCGAATATTCGAAACATTTCTTCAAATATTAAAATATCAAATTTCTCGTGCACCTCTACTCCTTTACGGTATTAAACTTGAGGCTTTATAGGAGGCCTGGGACGCTGACGGTTCTCAACGGGCACTCCCTCTATCCATACCTTAGCTGTGCCGGTTAACCGGCATCATTGCAAAAGCGTTCACCAAGATTGATTCATTCTGGATCATTACACTGCAATCCTACCATCGACCACGAGGTCACTACTCCTCACAACCTTCACACCCAGATTGTATAGCTAAGCCTATTTGTTATATTGCTAGCCCATCACTAAATACAATATATTGCCGGCTGTTCCGCAATAAATCGGCTAGCTTATCAGACACTTTAACCTAGAGACGGAATCGTACCCAATCTAGTTTCTCAGGGACACTACGTAGAAGTACGTCTGCTTGGCCGCATAGTTGATTCCTGAAATTTCTCGTAAAATATTTCTCACTTTGCAAATTCATCGAAAAATAAATTCATTTAAAAATTATTTCATCGAATGACAAATTCAGTGATGAAAATTCATCGATTAAATTATGAAAAAAATATTTAAATATATATTATTATGTTATTATTAGTGTTATTGAAGAACAAATTTTTTTGAAAATATAATTTAAACAATTTTTTTCTAATATTATCAGAGCCCAAGCAATATGGCTCTTAAAAAAATCTGAAGTGTGGAAATATTTTATAAAATTTACACGAAATACTGTAAAGTGTAATATATGAGCACAAAAAGAACCCGAAATAATATTATCTTGTCCTCAAGGATCCACTTCAGCAAGCTAATCATCGTATACGGCATGGAATTTGTATTGAGTCAATAAAAAGTCAATGGAAAAAAATGATGAATGCAGCAGTAATAAAAGATGAAAATGTCTGTTATTATGAACAATATACCAAGTTATTATGAAAATTTGCAAAATTTTATTAACACTTTCAATCAACTTAAAACAGCGAAAGATTTTCCAATTAAGAAAGACATTTGTACAGAGATTCCGAAATTTTTCCAAATACTTTGTTGATAAAGTAATTACACCAAGTTTAAGACCTAGAACGACTTGGGAAGCAATCGATTTAAAATATAATAAGTTCATAAGAGAACTCGCAAACCAAATTTGAAACTAGGGAATGGGAAAGACAATTTCCCATGTCAATACTTATCGCTACCGCTCAACCAAGGACTTGGTAATTATCTTACTTGTCTGTGCATCCGATTTGGCAGCAATTATTTTGTCACAGTTATTTAGCAAACATTTTCTATATCTTAAACCAACGCAAACTCAACAAATTCTTATTGTGGAGTGAAATTTGGTGCTGTGGGCGTTTCTGTGTGGCTTTGGTTTGACGATTTGCTTCGTTATACTTGCTTCACTTATCGATTCACATTTAAATTATGCTTTCCTGTTTCAACATTCACTGACGATTTATTGGAAACTTTTTGCGGAAAAAATGTGAGTTTTACAAAATTTTGGCATATTTTTTTGCATTAATTTATTTTGGAATGATTAAAAATACAACTATTAAACTAAAATTATATTTTATGGGGTGCGGAATTAATGACGCGCAGAATTAATTTCACGTTGGAATTAATTTCGCATCGGAATTAATTTCGTGTTTGAATTTATTAATTTAAATTACTAAATAATTACTAAACGAAAGATATACATATAAATTTATTTCTTTATAAGAAATTTAAAAAATAATGGCAAAATTTTATAATTAAGAACTCCATTAATGGTCGGATTAAGTGCTTTAATCAATAATGCCTCAAAAGTAACTCTTTCCCAATAATTTTTAAAATTACGGCACAATATTTTAAAATTAGTTGTTTTCACCTCCGACTTACAACCCTTCATATGTCCAGCAATATTACTCCCATTACCCAATCGTCCATGCTCCTGAATCCGTTTACAGAGATGACAAGACGTCTCTCCAATGTATGTAGCGTTGCACCCATTACACGAAAATTCATAAACCAGATTGGAACATAAACTCAAAGGAGTACGAGATTTATTGCTGAATATACTTTGAATTTTGTAAGATTTAGAAATCCGTCCATTAATGTACAAACAAGTCCCTCTTCCAATTTGTTGAAAATATTTAATTAGTTATTACGCAAGATGTTTGCATAATCATCAATTTGCTATATATAAGACAGCGAAATTGTTGTTAATTCAGCCTGAAGATGGTGGAAAATCCACCGAAATATATTGCAATAAAATTTGATTTTAATGGCCTTCTTAATTATAAATTTATTTATTTAATTTCGTTTATTTTGGAAATTTACTAGATAATTTAAATTACTAAATAAAAAAATAAAAACAACTAAAAATATACTCAAAAATTAATAATAATAAAAAATAAAAAAACCAATAATATACACAAAAATATATTCGAGTCGACTTCATTACATTACACGTCTTCAATGAGCTTGATATGACGAAGTCAATTATGTTGAGGTGGTTGCACAAAAACTGCAATGGACTTATGTCTCCGTTTATTAGTGCCATTTTCAGTTCTTGTGAGACGTTTGAGAGATCATTTGGGTCACTTTGTCTTGTTGTTTGTAAGTTATTTCGTATGCGTAAGCTTTCTAACTTCATTTATCAATATCTCGGTGAAGAACCATGGATTACAATGATGTATTCAAATTTCAATTTTAACTTCCTATTAAAGGTCTCGGAAAATTTTTTTGTCAAGATAGCAGCGTTAAACCAATTGATTATTGATAAATCTGTCAACCATGTACGTTGAAAGTATCGAAAAAAACTTCTATTTTTCTTCGTTGGTCTAAAGATCCAATAGGGAAGTCTTTTAATTCGTTGAAGACTATCATGATTTTATCAGTGGGCAAGAAACCGAGTGCCATTACCAAGTTCATCAACTTGTTAAATTGGTTATTTTTTGTGTAGAAGTTTTTCCAAATTCAGCTAACTTCCTCACAACTGCCTGTTTGAAATGAAAATAGCATCCTTGACAATTTATTTCATTGAATTCTTCACGAACCAGCTCATTTATTTTTGCCATGACAAGTATTTTAATAATTATTTGATCTTGACTCATAGTGGCGTATAAGATAAGTAAATTTGGTTAAAAGGTCAAAATCTTAATTTTTCTTATGCGTTCGACTTCTTTTTACCCCTACTTTATGTATATTTGAAAAATAATTTTGTTAAAGCTCTTTAAAGAATTGTTTATTTTACATGTTTCGGAACTCATTTTCCATCATCAGCAAATATAATACAATGTGAAAGATTATAAAATAATTAATGGCATATTTTATCAGTAAATAGTAAATTTTTCAGGATATTTTGAATAATAATAGTAAAAAAATGTTTTTAATTAAATATTTTAACCCTTTGACTACCATTGGGACTATTAAGAACACCAATATGGCTTTTCAAACTTTTATTTTCATTACAATCAGAATTGTCGTTTGGACAACTCTCAGCAAAACTCTCGTCATTCGACATCGTTCTAAATTGATAACTTTTTGTTAATGTTTGTTAATAAACAATTATTCGAACAAATATTTCATTATTTTCTGATTTTAT
>MQRK01246374.1:0-16663 GCA_001938485.1 Girardia tigrina
CTATAACAAAATGAAATTTGACAAATGGAGCAAACAAAGGATGGCTGGAATGTCAGCCATCTCATTGGCAGAACACAACTTCAGCTCCAAAGTATTATACAATGAGTCACTATCCATCGTGGAATGGCGCTTTTTACACAGCGCAAGGACAAATAGTTTACCAACAAATTATAAGCCGAAAAAACCAAGACAACAATCGATGTGCAGGGCATGTGATCAAGATATAGAAACACAGATCCATGTTCTATGTTGATGTAAACCCAACAGCACTCTGATACAGGCGAGACATAATGCAATCGCAGAAATCGTCACAGATGCTTTACTTGCAGAGAAACCAATTTTAAAAATTATCACGAATCGAGGGTGTGATTGGTCTTTGTCGGGAAGCCGGGTTGATTTACAAGTTTATAACCATGGAACCAAAGAACTCTGGCTTATAGATATAAAAACCCCTTATGACACTGTCAAAACACTTAAAGATGCCAGAGATAACAACAAAAAGAAATATAAAAGCCTGCTAACTGAAGCAAAGGTGGCTCATAAAGGATGGACTGTAATATTAGGAGCAATTGTTGTCGGTTGTTTAGGATCTTGGCCCACCGATAATGACAACCTGCTTAAAAACAAATTACATCTTTCAGGTACAACTATAAAAAATTTAACCAAAATGTGCATAGTGTCGAATATCAAATATTCCAACTCGACATGGCATAAACATAATACCGGTCAATATAACCCACTGATGTCAAATCCGGTGTCGACAAATCTTACCGACACAGTCACGGCATATGCACCAGTAGCCGGATGATAACAATAACAATAACACAAGTCAAAGATGCTCTATACAGCGACCATAGCTTTGAGCATCTAATGTATATCCCAGGATATCTTTACATATTTCAACTTGAAATTTTGTCACAATTTCCTCCAAATTTGCACACTTACTCATTCTCGATGACAAATAATGATTAAGTGAAAATTTGATCAAAAAAACTTCTTAAGGTCCCAAAACGGGAAAAAGCGGAAAATTAGGAGTTCCAGAACAATATTAATTGAAAAGATCTACTTATAAATTATAAGTAGTTTATATTAATTTTTATTGTGTTTTTTTAAATCATTTTTTAATTAAAACTTTGTTGGCAAAGTAGAGTTCTGTCTGCATAAAGAATGGATATAAAAAATTTAATTTTTTGATTTACTAATTTTTTTTAAGTCTGAGAACTTTTGATAAACAAATGGTTTGGAATGGGAAAAGCCATTAAACTATAAAAAATCACTATTTTCATCCGAAACATAAAAGTTACTGTATTTGGCACATAACCATTCCAGATTACTTGTGCCCCTGTGAATATTTCTTTAAAGTCTGACAACAGCTGATCACAATTAACTTTTTAATGGTATGTTTGCATAACTGATTCGATTTGAGGATTTTATATACTATTGCTGGAAGATTATCATAAATATCAAAATGTAACACAATATTTACGTTCAAAGGTTGATAAACGGATCTATAAATTTAATAGATCAGTTTAGACAACGGATTTAACTGAATAAATATTTTTGAAATTCAATTTTGGTGGTATCTATTTTCGACTTTTTAAAAATTAATTTATCAAATAGTTTAATCTGCAAATTATCACTGCAAGTTTTTAAACAATAGTTTGTTATGACTTTCAGATATTTAATTCGTATGGAAGAAATGCGACAATCGATTAGTATAATGATGCAGTGCATGAATAATATGCCGAAAGGAGAAATTAAAGTCGATGATCACAAAGTTGTTCCACCATCGCGTGCTGAAATGAAAGATTCCATGGAGGCTCTGATTCATCATTTTAAGCTTTTCACAGAAGGCTATCGTGTTCCTCCCGGAACCACATACACTGCTATCGAAGCTCCCAAGGGTGAGTTCGGAGTGTATCTGGTATCTGACGGTTCTAATCGTCCTTATCGTTGTAAAATAAAAGCACCAGGATTCGTTCATTTAGCCGCTCTTAATAAAATGGGTAAAGGTGCTATGTTAGCTGATATTGTTGCGATTATAGGTAGGATATAAAATCTTCTTTATGTTGTTGTTTATTGGTATTTTTAGGAACTCTTGACATTGTTTTTGGAGAAGTAGATAGATAATAACATATTAATATCCTAATTATTTTTAATTAATATAATTTATTGTTTATTGGCTTCAAGACATTTAATTTAAATTAATGTTAATTAGTTTTGAATCTGCTTTGTTTTCGAGTTGTATTTGATATTGAAAATCGATATAATGACCATCAACGAATTAGTTTATGAATGTTGCATCTTGCACAAGTGTACTTTACACGTTCTACTATTCTTCTTGGAACTGAATTTCTTAACAGCGAGTGGATTTTCATCTGTAATTATTAATAAATAATAATAAATAACCATTTAAAAAAGTCGGAATATTGATAGATTAGTAGGTAAATTACCAATTGATCAGTAAAAAAACTTAATTGAGCGGTAAAAAATGATATAATATAAAAAAAACAATTAAGAGAAGTATTGGGTTCTTGGTCAATAATTACAAATAACAATTTTTGTTGAGGAACTTTTGTTTTCTTTTCGGCCAGATTACTTATACATAAAAATACTGGATTATAAATACTGATCGTTATTTATTAAAATCAAAAATAGTGAAGGCATACCCTGTGGGACACCCTGTATGTGTGTGTATCCATGGAATTTAAAAACATTTTTTGAAGGCTTTTTACTCAATCAATTTTCTTCAAACTTTGCACACTTACTCATTCTCGATGACAATAAATGATTATTTAAAAATTTGATCAAAAAAATTTTTAAGGTTCCAAAATGGGAAAAGACGGAAAATTCGGAATTCCAGAACAATATTAATTGAAAAATATCAATTAATTGATTAAAACTTTGTTGGCAAAGTAGAGTTCTGTCTGCATAAAGAATGAATATAAATCAATTTAATTTTTTGATTTATTAGTTACTGATGAATTAGTTTTATTTATTTACTATCTCCTAATTTAGATTTTGTTACGAAAGTTAAGGGATTAAATTTTTTTACTTTTACTTTTTTATATACTAACCTATTAATATTCAGGCAATTTAATTTTTAGTTTACTGAGCATTTTAGTTTATTTACTTCCCTGTTAAATCATGTAGTGAGTACGGAAATACCTCCACAGCTGCAGTCATTGCCTCACCGGCCAGTATTCTCGAGTGCGTTTGCGTACATACGAGACACGGCACTAGTGTCTAACTAACTTGCTCTAAAATAACTATAGATCACCAGTTTCCTATTGGGATCACATATGAACCCAGCCGTATATAATGTTATTTTTTATTGTCGTGTTGTGAGAGTTAAAGAAGAAACTAAGTCATCTATAAAAAGATTAAAAACTGATATATGATAATATACTTTGGGATCTGTTGGTGATATATCACAACGATAGTTATTAAATTTTGTCGTTCTGGGAATAATCATCCTTATATTTAAATTATCACACTTTTCTTTTGCTCGAATATATATAGATGTTGAGGCATATTAAAAAATATATACTTATGTATTTTAATTTTGTATAATTGTTATTTTAAAATAAACTTTAGTAATTATTTATAAATCATAAATTGTAAATATTAAAAATCTAAAATTATATTTTTAGTGAAATAATGAATGGCTATTCAACAGATGTTATTTAATTATTATTTATAATTTTATAAACTAAAAATAAATTTAATCAAACCCCCAACATAAGAAATTAGTCAAATAATAGAGAACAAATCAAGCCTGGCTTTATGGTAATAAAATCAAATATATATATATAACAAAATTAAATTTACAAACTCTAACAATAATAACTCAAATGTAACATAAAATCTTCTTAATATCAGAATAATAAATAAAAGTTAAGTATCAAGAAACGTTATATTTTAAATATTTCAGTAAATACAAGCTACATTATTTAAAAAAATCTTCAGAATTTTTACCTAGTACATAATAATTCTTACTTTAAAACTAAATTCCGTAATTCAATTTCACTATAGTTAAATTTCCAAATAAAATTAAAAAAAAATTCAATACTAAAAAAATAAACAATATTTTTCTAAGTTTTTAATTTTATCAAATTAAACTAATTAACAAAACAAAGAAATTTTCAAAATTGGTCAATTTGTTTAAATATTTAAAAATTTTGTAATCTATTCAAGTAGTTAAGTAATTATGTAAACATTCCAACTACGAAAGCCCAAAATATATCTCATATTACAGAAATCAATCTTTACGGAATCGTACATACACAGGTAAATAGAAATTCATCTGTTAATGTAGATAAATGTTCTTTTGACTTTCTTGATGAATTACGGTGATCAATATTTATGATTACTATTGATATTTTATTTACTTAGCATTCTTTTTTTTATCATTTATAAGTAGTATTAATATTAATATTATTATTTTCAGATTTAGTAATAATAGTAAATCTAATATAGATTATTTATTATTATTTGCTTACATTATTTTATTTATAATTGTTGCGTTTTGGGGTTATTTATTTAAAGAATAAAAACGATTATATTTTAAAATGAATCCCTTTTCAAATATACAAAAATTCTAAAGGTTTAATCAATGAATATTAAAAAATAGTGGCACCTTGACGCTTTTATAATTTCGGAGAATCTTAGCCACTACTCGGTTTAATACAATGAATTTTTATTGAGTTTCCCTTTACTTTTCCACATAAGATCTATAAAATAGACCAAATTTTGTTTTAAATAATTCGTTGTACACCCGTTTACAATTCATAAGGGCCCTTTTACATTGAATAAGCTTAACTGTATGAATCTATTTATAGATTTGTGATATATTCTGATATTAATATCACAATAAATGCTTGGATTTATTTTGAATTTCAAAAAATCAATAGCAAGTAAGATTTTTTTAATAAATTTATTTATTAATTCAAATTACAACCTTTTTTTATAATACAACCTTTACAATTCTCTTTACAAATATACAAAAAAATTTTTTAATCAATCTCCGTTTATGTCTATTTTCATAAGCGAAGAAGGAAAATTTTTTTTGATGTGGCGATAGTATTCTTTTAGATTAGAATAATCGCCACTAGATATTTGGCTTGTTATTAAGCTTGATAGCAGGTCCTGTCTTTGAGACGGGGTCATCTCCGAAATCCCTGGCGCTAATGTTAGTGCCGATCGAACGCTTCTCTTCAGTTTACTGAAGACTGATTCGATGGGATTAAGGAATGGGGAATACGGGGGGTAAGTGAACCACTTCCATATGGTTCGGAGTGACAATGCCTGTGTGAATTGAGGCATTGTCATGAATTAAATAATGTTTAGTGAGAGGAAGGTGGTGAACGAGTTCAGAAATGAATTCTTGATATTTCTCTCTATTCACACTACCGACCACCACCTTAAAATGTACTGGCCCGCTTCTTGAAATGGCCATGATGAGGGATATATTTTTTCCTCGAGCTGTTGGGACAGGGGTATAGATCCGAGTACCCATTTTTGATCGGCCGTTCGTGCGTAAAGTTCATTGATTGAAGCCCACTTCATCAATGTAGATGCACGACTTTGAGCTCCAAGTTTCATAGAGGATCCTCATCACATAAGCTGATCGCAGTTCCTTAACCCGGTCACTGTTTCGTTGATCGACAACGTGCGTCACTTTTTTTCACTGAAAAATTTGCCGGAGAGGAATCTGCTTATTGTGTGAAGGGAGCAATCGATACCTGTATTTTCTTTCAGAAATGTTTTCATTTCTGATAATGTAGCCTCGGGGAAGTCCTTCAGGTAGTCAAGTAACTTCTCTCCAGAACTTTCAGTGATCATGATGGGCCTATTTCCACCACGTCGCCCAACACTGATATCTCCCGTTTTCTGAATCGATAAATTATGTTTCTGACGGTCTTCTGGTGGATCCCTAATTGAGACCCCAGCAGATTGTAGTCCTGGTCATTCAAGAATGCTGTTACAAGCAGCATTTTGTTGGCTTTYGAGACCCTATATAWGATGTTAAAAGTTAAATATATTAAAAATATTTACGAATTTCGATTTGCTTTTTGTCGTAACGGTTCGGTTTTCTCAGAATCGTTCGATATACTCCTAAAATTGTACACTAAAAATTATTTTAAAAAAAATATTAATGCCTTGATTCAATCATTTGGGCATCTTCAGTTGTGCTGCTGATATCTGAATATTGCGCATCCATTTTTCAATAATTGTTTTAAAATAATTTTGAAAATTTATCAATTTAAAATTTACGTTTTACCCTAGTAAAACGTTAAATGCCCTTAACCATTGTAAAAAAAATTTGTATGTATGATGTGTGTTTTTCATTTTGTTTGCGTGTTTGTATGTATGTATGGGTGTATGTTTTTATTTTTTCTCACCTATCTATATTTTCATGCCCTTATCAAATTTTAATGCCCTTTTCAAATGATGTTTGTGAAGGTGGTTGTGTGTGGTGATGTTGTGTTGTTTGTGTATTGTTATGATCCACACTACTTTCATGCTGCTGTGCTGAAGGTTGGATGGGGTGAGTGATATTTTCAGTGGTATTCGGAATATTAACGTCAAATATGTCTGATAAGAAAAATTTGGATGTATCTGGTTTCGCTTTATTATCTAATTTGTCGTTGGATGTGTCATCTACCGTGAAAGCTGGTTTGGTGTTACTGAGATGGACCACTGTTTCGACATTATCTTTTAGTATTCTGGCGTGTGGCGATACAACTCAATTATTTTGTACGGACCAGTGTATGGTGGATGTAGACCATGGGCTGTCTGATTTTTAAGCCATAAGAATTTTGCTGTGTATAATGTTTTGGATAGGTATTCTCTGAAGTTGTGTAACGCCTTGCAATAAAAATCGTCGTCTAAAAGTTCAAATTGTTTCCTGGCAATTCCGATCTCTGTGTCAGGTGTTATATTTGCGTCAGTGAGGTCTGCTAACATGCGAATAGAAGTGCCGAAGAGAGCTTGAGATGTGGCTAAATTGATTGAAGTGCTGAGTGTGTTTCGCCAACCAAATAGTACATAAGAGATGATATCTAACCAATGTTTGTTATTGTCCGCAAGTATTTTTAACGAGATTTTTAATGTTCGAAGAAAGCGTTCTAAGATGCCGTTAGATTGCGGGTGGTAAGCTGAAGTATGTACATGTGTAGCTCCTATTTTTTTTACAAGGGCTTGAAATAAACCGGATTCAAATTGTTGTCCTTAATCGGAGATGAGATGTTTTGGTGTGCCGAATCGACATACCCAAGTGGAAAAGAAAATGCGGCAAATGGTTTCAGAGTCGATGGATTGGAGTGCTACTGCTTCGGGCCACCTGCTTGACCTGTCGATCGTGGTTAAAAAGTATTGGTATCCCCGGTCGGGTGGTAAAGGACCTACCAAGTCGATGTGGACAGTGTCGAAACGAGAAGTTGTGGGGAAGTGAAATAAAGGCGGTGATAGTTTCCTCGACGTCTTATACTTTTGGCAAGGTACACATTGAGAAATCCAAGTCTTTACATCGCGTCTCATGCCTGGCCAAATCACCTGGGTTTGGAGTAATTTGTAAATGTTGGAACTCCCGGGATGGTGTAATTTATGAACGTGGTGAAAAGCGTCCATACGCAAATTACTGGAAAGAATCGGTCGGAGGGTTCCAGCTAAACTAGTGTCACATGCGATTTCGTCGATATTGGTGATATTTTTTAAATGTGTTAGATCTTCATTTCATGGTTTGTTTGCTAGAAGTCGTTCTTTCGTGAAAATTGGTGAAAATGCTATTGAGGACACGGAACGTGACAAGAAATCGGCAACGGTATTTTCATCTCCTGGTAAATAGGTGATATTGAAAGAAAATTCAGAAAGTATATTTGGCGTTGGCGTGGAGACGGGTTTTTCATGTTCATTATATAGATTAAAGGCTTGTGATCCGTCCTGATGGTGAATGGTCGTGCTTGCAAAAAATGTTTAAAATGTTTGACTGATAGGAACATCGAAAGTAATTCTCTATCAAACGTCGAATATTTTTGCTCTGCTGACGAAAACTTCACGTAGAAATATTCGATAGGTTGATGCTGATTGTCAATTAGTTGGTATAAAACTGCTCCCACTGTGATCGTTGAAGCGTCAGTTGTTAAAAACAACGGGGCGGAACTTATCGCATACGCTAAAATGTGTAAATGTTGCAGTTTATTTTTTAGTGCTTCGAATTCCAGGCGAGTGTCTTCTGTCCAATGGATTTTTGATCTTTTAGGTCCAGAACTAATATTTGAAAGTTTAGCGGTAAGTTGGGAACAATTAGGAATATACCGATGACAAAAATTTATGGTTCCTAAAAACTCCTAAGCTCGGTAACGGTGTTCGGTAAGGAGATATTTTTTATCGCCAGAAGTCGTTCTGGTAAAGGGGAATGTCCTTTATTTGAGATGATATGACATAAAAATTTCACTAATGCAGATAAGAAACGACATTTTTCCCAATTGACTTGCAAATTGTGCTGGTGTAGTTTTGAAAATATAATTTTTAAATGTTGTAGATGTTGTTGTTCGTCTTTAGATGCTATAAGGATATCATCTATGTAAGGGAAAGCAAAAGGCAAATTCGACAATACAACGTCATTGTGGCACTGGAACGTTTGCGCTGCATTTCGAAGACCAAACGGCATATAAAGATATTCAAAAAGTCCGAATGGCGTCGTTACGGCCGTTTTCGGTACGTCGTTATCTGCGACAGGGATCTGATGATATGCTTTCCGGAGATCTATGGTGGAGAATATTGTTGACCCTTCTAGACGATGAAGAATGTCGGTGAGTAATGGAAGGGGGTAACTATCGTGCTGTGTCACGTTATTCACTTGACGATAATCACCGCAAGGTCTTATTGAACCGTCTTTTTTAAGGACGAGGTGCAGTGGGGAAGCCCAAGGGGAAGTTGATCTTCTAACTATACCAGATTTTTCCAGTTCTAGAAATTCTTTTTCAGCTGCCGCTCGCTTCTCTGGTGCTAACTTGCGACGTTTCTGTCGTAAGGGAGCTGTGTTAGACGTTATTATGTAATGTTTAGTTGTGAATACGGTTTTAAAAGAGGTATCTTTTTTAATAGTGTTGTGACATTTGTGGGTTATAAAATTTTTTAAATCTGCGGTTAAGTTTTCACTGAGATTAGTGACCTTGGACGTTCCTTGTTGGATGTTGTATATGTGTGTAGAAACTAGAGCTTCTGTATTAGGGGAATCTGATCTGTGAAAATCTGTTATTTTGATTATCGTTTTGTTTGCACAGTCTACTAATAATTTATAGTGTGAAAGGAAATCGGCGCCTCATATAGGTTTGGAAACATCAGTGACTATGAATCTCCAACTGAGAGTTTCTCGGAAATTTTTTATACTAAATTGGAGTGTTTTATAACCGGTAGATTTTATTGCGGAACAATTAGCTGCTTATAAATAGGTTGTATCATATGTGGTCGGTTCTGTGTGGTAATTCAATAGAAGGACTGAAACGGCTGACCCGGTATCAACTAAAAATTGGATTACTTTATCGGAATGATTGGTAAGAGAGACTGGTAAGGTAAAAATATTTGAAAATAATATATTTGAAACGACTGGTATCATTTTCGGCGGAGAAGGATGAAAAAGGCCCTTGCCAGAGGTTGCTGGTGCCAATGCTGGGCCATTTAGTTTAAAGTCGATACAACGTTTAAAGTGTTCCATGTTCAACCATCGAGGCATTTACGAGCGTTTCTTTGTTATTTCCCATGATATACGCATATTTTGGGTTTAAATAATTCACTATTAAAAAATCGGCAACCGAATTGACAAGACTTCGCGTTATTTTTAAATTTTTGGTGATAGTAGCAGATAAGCGTGTTGTTTGATAACGATCGGTTCCTAATGACTGGACCTGTAGTGCTTCTAGAAGATCTTACCGATAGGTGGTTGATACTAGCTGTAAGTATTGAAATGGAGTCTTGTAGTGATTTGGTTGTTTGTTTCAAAAGTTCTAATTCGGTGTTCTGAGTGTTAATGCTAGCTGTTATAGCGGGAACTGGTTGATTTTGTTTTATCAATTCATAAGACCTATCTGCAATAGTCGCTAAATCATCTAACGGTACTGATGTAGGTACAACAGCTAAAAGTATCTGAAGTTGTGATGGTAAACTTTGTATGAATAGCTGTCTCAGTAAGCCTTCGTTTTGAGTAAAAGCTTGGTTAAGAGAAGACAAATCAATCCTTGCTTTACGCAGATATTCAGTGGGTTGATTATTCCCTATCATTATAGATTTGAAATATTTAGCAATAATGTCATATTGATTTGGATCGGTCAATGAAGATACGGCTTTGGTGAGTTCGTCGTTCGCGTTGGCTGACATGAGAATTTGAGGTATATTAGTGATCCTTGTACAATAGTCAGACGGTAAGAGGGATAAAAGACTGTATGCTTGTTGTTGTTGCGAAACTAGTCCGGCAGTTTTTGACCAGTTTTTATGTATGCTTAACCAAGAAGCTATCGAACCACTAGAATCGAGAAAGAATTTTACGCATGGGGCATGAGTGCTTATCGAATCAAGTTCGGAAAAGTTACTTTTTATTTGGGGCGAATCGGACGTAGAACCACCAACAAGCTTAAAGTTAATATCGATGTGGTTAATTTGGTTAAGAGTAAAAATATCTGTGAGATATTTTGATGAATTTTGGATGATCCTACCTCCAGTACAGATGCAAAAAATACGTGTAGATGGTATATTAAATTTTGAAGCAATCATTTTATATAAGTATTGTGTTATTTCAGTGTGAAGTGTGTTAAAATACTGCAGTTGATTCCCTGTTTTAAGTATAAAGGATAGTTTAGATTTTTGGGGTAGTTCATGCGCATGGATACACAAAAATTTACGAATAATATTTAACATATAAACATAAAAATGAAAGTGTATGCACAAAAATGCGTGAAAAGGGTTAAAAAAATATAAGAGTCATAGAAAATAAGGAAAAAAATACTTCTGACATCATTTTGTGGGGTTACGTCTTGGTTCGGTAAATCGAATAGTTCATTGAATTGCTCCAGTTGATCGATTTGCGGGTTTATAGTGAAACAGATTTTCCAAACTTCTTGTCGCAAATGACTGGGAATCGGACGATCTCGACAAATATTTCGGAATTTAAAAAAAATTATTTTGATACGATTTAACAAATGCTGAATTGGATAGTGAAGAGATGTTGCAGCAATCAAAAAAAGCAATAATAAGTCCAGATTCAAATAATTTTATTATTCATCGAACATTTGAGTAAAACAAATTTCTGACAATAAAATAAAGCTAACATAAAATAATTAATAAAATATTACATATTGAATAAATTTCAGTTAACAAAAATCCTGAAAATTTAATGTTTAAAAATAAATTGAAAACGTTGTTAAAAGATTTTTACAAGTTGATAAAAAAATACTAAATTAAAATAATAATTCATCCCAAGCTTTAAATTTGTATCTAAAATAAGTTCAACAATAAGTATTTGAAAATGACATTTTCCATCAAATCTGATCATTCCTTTTTTACATAAAAATTTACACAAAAAAATTTACATAATTTTCAATGTACAACCAACAAAAAAAACAAAGCTGAACAATAAAAATAATTTACAAAAATTACAACACAACATAGCCAATACGTTAGCCATGACCATATCTAAATAATATGTTAATAAAACCCACCACCATTTTTAACCTTTTATGCATATTCGGTATGTAGATATGCATTGATCATGTTTATCTACTCCACCCATTCCAGAATTGTAGGACGCAAACAATTTTGATTGCACTACATTTTCTTTCAATTTTGTAGTACCAGACCACCACTTGATTTGATTCAGTGTTTCAATGCTATCATAGTTTGATTAAATGGAACAAGCACTGTTTTCGTACTACTTCACACACAAAATTCCATTCATTTTATACAATCTGTAATCATAATTTTCCCTTTGCAATTTTTGCATTTGCTTCGACTCCATTATGGGACATTTTTTTCAATCAGTTCTCTCTGACCGTTCCTGTGGCATTTATGTTTTTTTTTCTTTTTAGGTAAATCATTAGTGGATAGGTTGTGAAATAATTATCAAAATATATTTCATTTTTAGATGGATCGGGCAAAATTTTTAAAAGATCGAGTACTACTTTTGCTCCAAGAGGGATCCCGTTTGTATTATCAGTTTCATTTGGTTTTTTTCCACAATATACATCAAAACCATAACAATATCCAGTCGAACTAGTAATCATCCAATTTTTATATCCAAATCTGACTGGTTTACCTCTGATG
The DNA here is from genome assembly GCA_001938485.1 of Girardia tigrina. NCBI lineage: Eukaryota > Metazoa > Platyhelminthes > Tricladida > Dugesiidae > Girardia > Girardia tigrina. The sequence continues at coordinate 12,319 of MQRK01246374.1, forward strand.
AATTGTTTTGCTGGATTATGAACAAAATATTTAACAATGGATTCTTCTATGGATATCTTTTTATGGAAACATCACCTTTGGCATAATTTTTCTATCAGCTTATCTGCTAGTGGTTTTATTTTATACATGTGGTCCTTAGAATCTCCAATTTTGATGTTATCGGCTAGATGGAGGAATTTTTTTATTTCAAAATACCTGTCCCTGCTCATGGCATTATAAACGCATGAAACATTAAGATCTTCATCTAGTGACCAATATTGTCGTTCCCGTAGTACTTTGTGTTACCCTGTTAGGTATAATATTGACAAAAATGATGCATTTCTTGCGAATCAATAGAAAAGGAGTGGTAATTTTTTTGCTAGCGTAAATGAATGTTTGTTCACAAATGTAATTCACTTACGATGTCTCTTCGAACCCCCAGTAAAAAACGACTAACCATGTTCGGATGTTCCATGATTTGGCATTCCTTTGGCCTTTCCTGTGCACTTTGAACAGCCAGCGAAAGGACAGTTGAAATTTCCTTTTTCAGATAAATCTGTTTAACGGAATTTAACACTTCAAACGAGATCGTTTCCGAGAGATTAGTTGAAACATTCGTATCGACGGTCCGTACCTGAATACAGCTTGTAATTGTTGGATTGTCTTCCTTCTTCCTGGTATTGCCGATCAATTTTACTCTACCACACAAATAGCCATCACAACAGTCACCTGCTTTTCTTCTTTGATGCTTTTGTTGGATTTGATTGGATTGATTTGCTTCTTCCGTGTGATCTGTCTTGTAGTGTCTGGTCAGCCACCCCATTGATGCATAGCTCCTGGAGCAGTACTGACATAGATAATGTTTCTGCTTGTCCGGTGCCGTTTCATGATCCATTTTAATATGTCTATTGAGCTTTTTTTGTTCTGCAAAGGCCTTCTTGCAAAGCTCGTAGTGACATTGAACCATTTTCATTCTCTGTTTGATCAGTTTCGGAAGGACTTCGGTCTTCCTCCCTACGATACTCCTGTTGCGAATTAAATGATCGACCCTGTCTCGCATTTGGAGTTGAGCGCCATCTGCTAACAGGCTGATAATTGAGTCAACAGAGGCGGTCTCTCCGAACAGCCATTTCGCATCGATCAGTTGGCATTCTTCGAGTTTCTGTTTGCTTCTTCCCGCGATCTTTCTATTGTATTCGATTGTGCTTTTCAGAATTCTTTGTACACATAGCTGACCTTCTCCTGTTGCCAAGGGGACGTGGAACAGAAGTCGTCTCTTGGCAACGATGTTCATTAGATGATCTAATCCGATACTGATATGATCTTTCTTATCTATTTTACGTGCTATTATCTATTTTATCTATGCACGCGCTATGTAGGGCTTCAAGTTTTCTGACGAGGCTCTTGTTTGTACGCCAGTTCTCCGAGCCATAGTATACGATAGGAAATATACAGCTTTCAATCAGTGCCTTTTTGCTTCTTATGGTAAGCATATTACTTTTTATTACCGCACCGAGTTCCCTTAGCCTGGTTCTCCCTTTCTTTATCCTTTCCTTGATGTCATGTTCACAAGTACCTTTTGTGGTAAACTGGGAACCGAAATAGTTGAATACAGTTACCCATTCTATTTGTATGACATTCGCGACTGTATGTATCCTTTGCCCATTCAGATTCATAATCTTAGTTTTTGAGCCATTGATTTTCAGACCCATCATAGTGAAAACACTATTTAAGATATCAAGATTGCTGACGAGATTGTTGTAGTCAGGATCGATGAGACAGAGATCATCAGCGGAAGCCAAATAATTGAGCTCAGTTGTCTCGTCATCGTATTGGAGTCGTGCTCCACCCTTCATTCCATGGTCTGCTGCTATTTTGTGTGCTCTATCAAATAGGATATTGAATAAGATAGGACCCAAAACACACCCTTGCCGTACTCCTTCCTTCATCGTAAACGTGTTCTCACCAATAGAGCCTTCAAAGTCAATGATGAATAGTTTGATAAGTTCCAAAATCCTCGCATTGATTCCCAATTTTTCCAGTGCTGCCCACAAAATTCGTCTGGGTACACTGTCAAACACCTTTTCCAGGTCTATGAAAATGACGAATATGTCATTATCACCATATCGTGCCGATTCTTGCAAATTCGTGAGTATTCCTATTGCATGACCGGTGCCTTTCAATAGTCGGAAACCGAAAAGCCAGTCACTCAGACTGTTTTCAAGTATGGGAATGATTCTGTTCGCAATCAATCTCCTGGAGAGTATCCACAGTCCGTAGGACCATAGACAGCTATGATTGTTGTATGTCTTCCTGGAATTCGGCATACTAGTATGCGATCACTTTTCGTTATTGTCTCGATGTTATGACTGCGACTTTCTAATCATTAATGCGACACTTAGTATTTTCCTATCCCCTAAGGCATTCCCGCTGTGCAGAATCACCCAATCTCCAATCTCCTGTACAGCATTTCCGCCATAGTGGGTTTCCGTTAAAATACACATGTCCAGGTGTATCTTTTCCAGAATCACGATCAGATTAACGAGTTTTTCATCTGTTAATCCTCTGGCGTTCCAATTTCCAAGCTTCAGTCTGACACTGCAACCCTTCTCGAGTTGTTCACGCCTCGGGAGCTTATTGACTGCGAGTCCTGCCAGACTCCTAGTTAGGGAAATAGAAGCGGTCAATATACTGCGCATAGGGGTGCTGGCCCTATTTGACAGGTTACTCATTAGCCTAACCGATTTGCATCGAATAGTTACGAGGAGGAGAGCAACATCATATCCCAAAGCACAGTAAGGTCATTGACTCATTACTTTGTTTATATAGACGTGATAAAACTTGAAAAATTTCTTAAAAATTCTTCTTGAATGAAAATCAACGAAGATGATATTTGTGCGACGCATTTCCAGAAGAGGGAAATGAGGCGGTCGCAATTGTTAGTGTCAGGAGAGTATGGGGGTTGGTCAAGACGATGGCAACGTTTCGTCTCCAGAAAGGTGGTAGTTGCACTCGATACATGGACTGGCACATTGTCATGAATCAGTGTCGCATTTTCCCATTGGACGGATTTTCTTATCTGTCACAGCTGGTGGGTGTTAAATTAAAAAAAATTGTAATTGTAATCTGGAAATTTCAAGAAAATACTTGTTTAAATTAATTGTTGCGTAGCAAGTTGTAGTAATTTAGAACATTAATAAAGTATTTTCAATTTCATTTTCTTTTTGATTTCGATCACCTTTATGTGTGGTTAGAGTAAGATTTGGAAGTTTATTGATTCATACAATCCATTTCGAAAATTCAAATATGCACAATTTTACCGAACAAGATTTATTATTTTCAAAAAATTCTCTTCTAACAATTTACAATTTTATCCGAATAAACAAACGATAATTTTTTTCAAGCGTCATCAAACGAGGACAGCCGGCGTACATGATAAAATAAAAAAATAAATAAATGAAAAATAAAACTTTACGAAACAATTTAAACGTTTCAATCCATAAATTAAAATGTGTTCTTAAAATAAGCTGCTTATTACTACAACTTGAAATCAGCAAAATTTAAACTCGCTACTTATAAACATGAACAAAGCATCGCTAAAATAAAATTTAATTTCAAAGCAATTACAGCTTATACCTTTCAATCCGAAACTCAGAATCATGTTATAGCGACTTGTCGATGGTAAGTATCATGTAGAAGTGGAATTCCCGAATTTCAAAAGCTCACTCTAAAAGCAAATAACTGACATTTTGATGTGAAGAGTTAAGGTGCATCTAGATGTCCTTTATATCCATAAACGTTACATGTCAGTGGAAAAAATGGAGTGAGTTTTAAGCGTTCTATGATTTTTGGAGACAATTTATATGCGGACTTCCTAAACAAGCCTATATGTATGTTTATCCTATAAATATGTGGATGACGTACAAACCGCACAACTTCAAGATCGCATAAAAACAGACCTTACAGTATTCTAATTTGGTTGATTTAGACCAGGGGTGTGCAACCTTTTTCATTGGCGGGCCACTTTTTAAAACTGGAACAACAGCGAGGGCCAGTCACCGTCAAAAATATGTAATCTAATTACGGATTATTACGACTAGTGTATTGAGATATGAATACATTTCTAAACAATAAAGACAAATAAAATTACCTTTAGTTTTATTAATGNGAGACTTGGCATTGTGTGTTTTTGCACAATTTATCAATGTCCGCTCTGACTGAAGTGCTAGCAACTCGAAGCTGACTGGTCAGATGTTCGTCTGTAAGCTGACTTCGGTATCTGTTTTTAGTAAATTTCATTCTTGAGAAGAACTGCTCACAGCAATATGTACTGCCAAACAGTGATGTCATTTTCCTAGCATGTTGC
>MQRK01246374.1:20072-40841 GCA_001938485.1 Girardia tigrina
ATTAAATTAAATTAACAGGAAAATTTGTTTTAGAAATGTGAATTGTTATATTAATAAAATTTTGGTGTTTAAAAAAATGAATTCGGATATAGACGTTGCAACCACTTCTCACATATATTATTATTAATACCTCTTCAACGAGTTTTTCCTCCTTTGCAGGGGCCCGTTCATTACGGGGGCACTCCTGCTTAGTTAGAAAAAGCCGTTGTAGGCTTAGGAAATAATTTATGATTATTATTATTATTACTAAATTATTATTATTATATTAATTTATTTTATTTTTATTATCTTATTAATTTATTAGTATTAATTTTAAATTTATTTTTAAATTTTATTTATTTTAAATTATTAATTTATTATTCTTATTTTTATTATTTATTTTTTTTATTATTTTTATTGGTATGATTACTATATTATTATGTTTATTATTATATTAATTTATTATAATTATTACATTAATTTATTATAATTTATTTTTTTTATTATTATTTTTATCAATATTATTATTATTTTATTTTTATGATTATTATACTATTAATATTATTATTAATTTATTATTATTTTATTATTCTTAATTTATTTTTATCTTATTAATATTATTTTATTATTAATTTATTATTACTATATTATTATTATTAATTTATTGTTACTATTTTATTATATTATTATTTTATTTTTATTACTATTTGTTGTATTTGTATTTTTTCATTATTATTATAATATTATTATTATTTTTATTATATTATTATTATCATTATTTATTTATCATTTTATTATTATTATACTGTTATTATTATTATATTATTTTAATATTATATTCAATATTATTAGTAAAATTATTATTATTTAAAAAAATATCATATATTATAAAAAAAATATAATTCAAAAAAAATAAAACATAACTCACCGCACTAATAAAAATAAATTTTAAAAATGATTTGGGCAATTGTGCCCACTGACAATTTAAAATTCCAAAAATAATTCGGGCAATTATGCCCACATCTTTCAAACTAAAAACTAATCAACCAGCAATTACGCTGGGATTAGTTTTAATCAAAAATCTGACATTCAAATAAACGGGCATTAGGCCCGTTAGCAAATTTATCAGATTCAAATTAATGGGCATTGGAGCCCAGATAAACAAATTATAATTTGTCTGGAAATTTTTTTAAAAAAAAAATAAATGTTTTATTTTTAAATTAACGTTTTTTTTATAATTACATTTTATTTAAAAACTAATTTTAATGTAACTAATTTTTATTTAATGTTTAATTTTTTTTATTTTCAAAATGGGTATAAATACCCCAAAATAAAATATTTTAACTCACAAAAAAAACTCACATAATTTGAAAGTGAAATTTAAATCAAAAAGATTTTTTTGGAATCCTCCATTGTAAGTTATGCGTTGTATTAATCAGAAGAATTTTGTGATTCAAACGAATAAAGTTTTTAAAAAGAATTCCTTTGACTTATTTCTATTGTTATTATTTGAAAAATAATATCTGACGAGACAAATTAGAAGAAATTGAAACCTTCAAGAGAGGGTTAAACAAATTAATACATTCATTACAAAGTTGGAAGAACCGTTTGAAAAGGAGTCAGATAATTATATTTGAAAACTTATTTAAAGTGGTTAACAAAGAATATTTTGGAATACCCAACAAAACTTTTTATTAAATAATCTTAATAATGCTAAGCGTTAGGTATTACATATATACTGTTCCGCCTGATTCCCAGGTTGTCCTGAATGGTGGAATATGAAGAGATCTGATTAATCTAAGTACTGAGCCCATATTACAATCAAATCGTTCAGATAGATCATCTTCGAAAATCAAAATTAAATTTTTTTATATCGCAATCATACCAAAATTCATAATCATAAATAAGTTTTCTCTTTCGATTCGATTTATTTCTTCGTTTTCCATAAATCCTTTAGTTATAAAATCACCCAAATATATTTCAAATCTTTAATAGTGGAATCGGTCAAAAAATACCATCAAATACTCAGTGACAAAATGACTTTTTGGTCAAAATGGAAATTAAAAAGTACGAATCATTTCGGAAAATCAATTTCGAAATCAATGCTCACAAAAATATGAATAGGTTTGCTTTCGTACAAAAATTATAATTATCGTTTCGTCAAAAAAGTAATTCTCGTAGTAAAATTAAAACCGATCGTTTTCGTCAAAATTAGAATTGAATCAATCGAATCAATCAATTAAATTCCTTTGGTTGATGTCTTAAAGAAGTCCACGTCTATTTTGTCTAACGGTACCACTTGAATTTTTTTCCGTTCCAATAAATCGTCGATTAAAAAGATGGCAAAAAACATTTATCAATAAATAGTTTATGACCCACACTTTCCACCTTTCAAACTAGCTGGAGAAGTGTACCGTGTGTGTGCGAGACATTTTTAGTCTCTAATTCCTCCTACTTTTCTAGATACACTGAAATATCGTTCATATACCCCAAATGAATCATTCAATTTGTATATTTCGATAAATAACATAATAACCCTAACCCCAACACATCATTCGGGAGAGAATAATTCTCCCTTGATTAAATTTTGTGTTCACTACAAAGTTACACAAACAAAAAAATCACATTTTTCACTTCACACAAAAAAATGGTGCCGGCAGTCGTATCGAGTGGCGACGGCCAGCACCGCTTAGACGTGCCGGGACTTGGCGCCCGGGAAGATCGCCCTGACGGTTTAACTGCATTCATGTGTCAATCGAATCCGGTGACGATCGGTCGATGCGTCGGTGCATGTCGGACCAGCGACCGACTCGTGGTAGTTCTGTGTGGCCCCTCGATCCCCACTTGACGATCGGTTCTGTTTCGGTCGATAGTTAGTTTGATCGGTCGGTCGATCTGCGTTGTATCTGGGCACCGATACCTCGAGTGAGGTGTGAATCGGTCTGAACCGAGCGATTGCATTGCGTGGATCGCTCACGGGAATCGAAAATAATTATTAGTCAAAAAACAAAAAGATAGACTTCGTTGAAGAGTGCTTTATTTATTCGACATTCAGAAATTGTAAAATCAACATTGAAATGGATATTGTGTTGATTTGTAGATATAGATAGATAGATATTTATGTTGATTTGTTTAAACAAAGTACGTTTTTTTGAATATCGATCATTTGTTAGGAAACACACTAGGAAACCCCGCCGAAGAATACGGAGCATGGTGGTTATGACATTGTGGAGGGCTGCTGGAAATAGTTATTAATAATTTTCTTCGAGAAATGGTTTTTTTTGTAATTTTAATCGAATTTAAACCGGGAAAAATAATAATAATAATATTTGATTTTAATTTAGTTTGGTGAATTGTATTTTCAAAAGAATTCTAGAATATTGTATTGCATTTTCTTATTCTAAATTCCTCTTATCTTTAATAAATAATTTCAAAAATACGTATAAATATAATAATTATAATAAATTTTACATTAAAAAATAATTATTAACTTTCAAATTAAAAAATCAATAAATTAATATATTTATAAAATCTAATTAAAATATAACCTGATGACAAACAATTTAGTTACTGACAACAACCAATCCATCTAACAAGAAATAATTATTGCTTCATATTACATCCAATTCGTCTGACAACGAATAATTATAGTCACCGTCAAAGACCAGTTTATCCGACATCTTACAATTGAGTGTAGTTATGCAGAAAGCAGTCAGTTCTTAAAATATACAAAATGAGATAGAGCCGAAAACTGCAGAATGTATTTTGATACAATGACGATCAGGTTTTTTTGTATAGTATTTTACAAGCTTTTTTATGACAAGTGGACAGGCTGTTTTTATCAGAACATTGTTAGACAATTCTCAATTCATTGTACATAAAACTCTGAACTGTGTTTTCTGTATAACTACGCTTAATTACAACTATCGACATCAACTAATTCATAAACCATGTTTGATTTGCCTGATACAGCTGATCTCGCCGTCCGAATGTTTGAAATCATGGTCGATACATGTAAATCCCTGGAAACGCTTCTGATTGGTCCCCGGTACCTTAGAAACGGTTCCGATTGGTTCCAGGTACCTTGACAACCGTTCCCCTCACTTTGGAACCATCAAAACCACCTAAAAACCAATCAAATCACTCGAAAACCTTGACAACCATCACCGTTACTGTAGTAACAAGGCTAACTAAACTTTATGATTTAATGAACCTTGTTGTACAAATATAAGTAAAGGATGAGAAATTTATATTGTAATATTTATATATTTTAATTAGTAAAACGAATAACGGAAGGTATAAAAAAATAGTAATTATTGGGATCACAAGAAACACGAAATATGATTGAGAGAGATAAATAAATAGTTACACTAATTTTTTGATGATTAAGAAATAGATGAATTCTTTAATGGACGATGTATAAATCTATTGTATCGCTTGAAAATAAAGGGGACGAGGAAACTGGAAACTGGATTTTCTTTTTAGAGAAATATTGCAAAGTTGTTGGATTCGGATATATCCAGTCGAGATAAATCCTTTGATAAAACATGTTTTCTTTTGCTTTCTTAGTTTATTTTTTAAGTTCTTCTTGCGGAATTTTTTTGTAACTTCTCGAATAATTGTAAAGAATTCAGTATGTTAATATTTTTTTATTGATTTTTATTTTTAAATTAAATAATCTTTATAATTAACAATATATACTAATAATTAAATATAAATGAATAAATAAATAAATACATATAAATAATAAATAAATAAATATAAATGTTAATATGAGTAGTACAAATAATGTATTACTATCTAAAATAAATAAAGATAAAATATGATATACCAATATAATAATACACAATAAAAATTGGTGACAGAGTCAATGTAGGAATCTTGTTAATTACAGTTACCTTAAAAATCATCAAAATCACGTTAACAACCATCGAAAACACCTTGAAAACCGTAACCGTTACCTTAAAAATCATCGAATTCACCTCAACAACCACTCAAGTCACGTTGACAATTATGAAAAACACCTTAGAAATCATCGAAAACATGTAAAGACCGTCAAAATTACATGAAAAAGTGCACAGTGCTACCTTGTGCTAATCAACACTTGCACATGTGCTAATCAATACTTAACAATAATCAATACTTAATCAATACAAGTGTGCAAATTTAAAACCATAAAAATTACCTTCAAAAACCATGAAAATCAGAAAAAAAAGTGCTAATCAATACTGTACTAGGCTGCACATATGCTACTCAATACTACACATTTGAAGCCTAGTACAAGTGTGCAAAATCAATAAATCAATAAATTCACGATTGCACAAAATGCTGTTAGAATTCTCATGTAATTACTTTTAATATATTATAGCTGAAAGTGGTGTAGAATGCCCACAGTGAGGACTAATGCCCATAGGGTATAGAGGTCCATGGAAGCAAAATATCGAAAATATGTTTGAACACGTGGATAGGAACCCATAGTTCAATAGTTTGAATATGTGTCCGCGCTGTGTCCACTCGTGTACCAATGAACAGTATTAGTATATCTGACGAATAAGATCTCTGGATACGCTTGAGTATTATTCGAATAAAAAGTAACATATCATTTTTTTTAATACTTCCATCAGTACCCTTTTTCTCGTGATTCGTATTGATCTTTATTATTGCATAAACTTGCTGTTTAGCCCTCATATCGTCCTGTATAATACAGTCCGCGACAGATTAAATACATCAAGGATAAAATATTGATATTTACCGCATTTTGACAGAAAACGTGCAATACACCAGTTCAAAAAAATATAATTATAGTCAATCTGCATGTACTCTACACCAAAGAACACACCACACATGTACACGTCTTAGTAATGGGTGTGGCCATCCTTGCTGTTCTTGAGAGCGCTGACACGCGACTGCATGGAAAGCACACAGTTTCTGACAACATCTCTCAACTCAATGTCATTATGCCAGATTTGTTGAGCTCTCTCAATTACCTGTTGTCTGGAGTCGCCACTGCCTTGGCGGTACAATTTTCGCTTAAACACGCTCCAAACGTTTTCGATCGGGTTCATATCCGGAGAGTATGAACACCAGTCGACACACTGTATTCCTTGTTGCTCCATAAAAACCTTGGTGGTTGCAGCAGTGTGGCAACGGGCTCCATCCTATCACGGTGTCCATGGAGTGGTACCGAAGAGGGTATCAGACGCGTCTCCAAAATGTCGATATATTTTTGGGCCTTCATAGTCCCATCGACAGGAACTAAACACCCTGTGCCGAAGATGGTGATGGCTCTCCAAAACATCACCTTGATTACACAGTCGAGGCGATGATCGAAGGTCTTGTCACGAGGAATTTCTCCCTTCCTGCGGCGTACGTACTGCACTCGCAGTTGACCCACCTCCACCATTACTTCGTCGGTAAAGATAACCTTATAAATGGAGAAAATGAGGCAAAGACAAATAAAAATGGGTAAAACAAAGAAATCTGCAAGTTTCCCATTATCTTACCTTATTCCATTCTTCCTGAGGCATTTGCACATTTCCTTTAGCCCAATCCCAGCTCTTCTCCTTCTTCGCAGGGTCAAGTTTGTGCATCTTCCTTGTACGATAACATCATCTGTCGCCATTCTTCAGAATATGTTGAATGGTTCGAAATCTGACACGTGAGGCTTTATATGATTATTTATATTTGTTATTATGTTTATTATAAGTTATATTATTTGTATATTATTATTTGTATTATATTTCAATATAATTATTGAAATTAAAATTTAAATTAATCAATTTCATGATCGCTAAGCGATCAGAATTAATTAAAAGATTTTTAATTTTGATTATCTATTAGATAATTTCTAACAGACTAATATTTGTTTGCGCGTCCGTCTATTTTCGATTACCTGTGTTTGATAAAGTATTTCAGTTATTTATCGAAGAAATTTATTGTATTTTTTACCAAGAGCAATAATAATCAAATTCCTCCTTTAATATATAGAAAAGAAAAGACGATATTTTATTTTATCAAAAAAATTATACAAAGAAAGTACTAGTTACGTTTTTGCGTTTAAATAAAACGCTAATTTTACTTTATTAATTTTCTTGTGACAATTTTTTATACATAATGTTTTGTATATTTTTTATCAAACTATTTCTTTTTTTCTGTTGACTAATGTTGGTTGTTCGCGCAGTATTAGATGCATCTCCAGTATATTAACGATTTCTGTGTTAATGGTTTCATCTATATTTAAAAATCTGAAATGGATAATATCTATTTCTGACAACTAAACAGATGCCAAAACCTTTTTTCGTGAAGTTGAGGCTTTGTAGATAATTTATAATTGCATCAGCATTTACCCATTGACTTGAACGTCGCCGGTTTTCCTAAGGAACCCACTTTTCACTCAATAACGACGTTTTTGTGGTCATCTTATAGTTTGTGAGAAACTCATCGAGATTTTTCCTTTTTCTGAATATCTTTAAAAATGAGTTTCAAGTTCTGTAACATTTGGTAAGAAGTTGACACTGACTAAATTTTCAATTCCAGATGGACGGCCATCATGCGTATTGTCTTCAAGGCTCTCGTCACAGCTGCAAAATTTGTTTAAAAAAACTAGACTGTACATTCAATAGTGTACCTGCTCAAAGACTTTCTTAATATGATAAAATAAAGTGATAAACGCTTTGAAATGATAAAAAAGTGATGCAACGAATATTCATTTAAAAGAAATTCATTTAAAATTTGAATGGCAATATATGCTCCGCTAGAACTTTCATTGTACACACACATCAGCATTTCGGTACACACACACACACATATATATATATATATATATATATATATATTATTTTGTCTTCTGAACGCTAATTTGTTGGCTTATCTCGGTGATATTATAAATTTTAAAATGAAAATAGAAAAAATTAAGAGATTTTTGATAAAAATATTTATTGACTTATTACAAATTACAATTAAATTGTTGAAAGAGACTTAAACCTTATTTAAAGAATTTATATTTGGGTAGATTTGAGAAGTGAAATTCACTTATTCTAAGGTATTTTAAATATATAAAAATATGTTACGGAAATATATAAATTATATATTTGATAATTCACACTTCGATAATTTTTTGATCAGATTCTTTGATAAATCTTTCAACTATACGTTCTTTGTTGGTTTACAATTTCAATTTGATCACAACTGATCACAACAATTTGATCAACTGATATTTAGAGTAGTATTCACTTTTTGCAAATTCCAATATTCAACTTTTATACTACTTTAACTCGTGAGCCACACACTTTGACTTGTAAATAACTTGTAGCCACGAGTAGTATAAAAAGGCTGATGTAAGCCCCAAACGACATTTTGTGATTTTTTTCCACACCACTAAAATCACTCTGATTTCATCCTTTTTTTATAAAAGTGTGAAATCCCATTATTTTTTGACAATAAATTTGAGCATTGAAAAAGCAGATTTTTCAGATCACTTTCAAACCTATTCAGTTTAAACTTCTCTATTTACCGTTGTGAATTAATATGGAATTGTGGAAAATGTGAAATATGAAACTGCGAAACTGTGAAAACAGTGGGAATGTGAAATGTGAAAATTGTGGAAATGTTGGAATGTGAAAGTGCGAAATGTGAAAATGTTAACATAGTTCCAAATTCCTCTATTTATGTGGAAATGGAGAAAATAGCTTTGTTACGATAACTCTGTTACTAAAAATAGCTTTTTTACTAAAAATAGTCTTCTACCGAATACTTTTTGAATTGTTCGTGAATTTAAATTATTCTAAAATTTAATCTTTTTATTAAACAAATTATAAAAAATATAAGAAATTAACAATCAAGAAAATTGATTAATAAAAGAACTATAATAAAAATGAAAGTCCAAAGCCAAAATATTTTTTCTAAAAACTGTAACAAATCATATAAACCAAGTTATTTTAATGAACATCTAAAAACAAAAAAGCATATTTCTAATTAAGAAAATGGGAAAATATATGAAGAACCAATTAAAGAAATTATAGAAGATAAAAGGGTTTTTAAGATTGAAGATTATATTGATTTTAATTTTCTAGAATTTCATAATATTGTTGAAGAAAATAATTTCTATTAAATATATTAAATATGATAAATATAAAAATATTGATCTTAATGGTTTTAAAACTATAGTAGAAACATATCATGAACATTTTAAAAAACCTTTTAAATTTTATGTAGGAATAACAACACATTTTGTAAAATCTACTAAAAAAGAATCTATGTTTAAACATTTTACATCTAAATCACAAAATATAGTTAATATTTCAGAGTTTATTGGTTTTACAGATCAAATAAATGTGTTCCTAAACAAAAAGAATAAACAAAAGAATACAGGAAACTGAATTAGCTGGTAGTGGTTGGTGCTTTAATTATATAACAAATATATCGTTATTAACAAATATATCCTCACCTGTAGGATGAACATATATAAAATTACCTTTTAAATCAAATGTTGTATTGAATATTCAAAATGAAAATGATAATTTATGTTTTGTTTGGTCATTACTTGCTTATTTACATCCATTTTCATCAACACAACATCCTTATAGAGTAAATAAGTATAAACCATTTTTAAATGAGTTAAAGTTAAACGGTATAGAATTTCCAATTAACATTGATGGTATAGAGAAATTTCATAAATAAAACCCAGAAATACTTTTTAACGTATTTGAAGTAAATGATAAAAAAAATAACAAGTGTAATATTTAAAAATCATCTTGATCCTAAAGGATGTAATTATTTAATATATCAAAATCATTATGTATTATGTAAAAACATTGCAGTTTTTTAAGTAATTCAAATTAATTTATTAATTTATTATTATTTTAATATTATTAATTTATTATTATTTATTATTTTATTTTTATGATTATTATATTATTATTATTAATATTATTCATTATTATTATTATTTTATTATTATTATTCTACTATTATTTTATTATTATTATATTATTATATTATTATTATTAGTATTATATTATTATGATTCTTAATATTATTATTATTATTAAAATTATTATTATATAAAAAATAATATGTAGATTATAAAAAAAACTTAAAACAAAATAACGCTTACCGAAATTGGATTTTGTTTTCTAAAATGAAATGGGCAATTATGCCCGGATATTTTAAGGAAAAGAAAAACTAATCATCCAGCAATTACGCTGGGATTAGTTTTTAATTCCTAAATAAATTTAAAATAATGGGCAATTTAAATTTAGCCCGATAAAACAAATTTAAGAGAAATTTAAATAAATGGGCATTAAGCCCGATAAAATAAATTTATGTTAATTAAAGTTTTTAAATTTTTTTGAAAAAAAATTTTTTTTTAAAAAAAAATTAAATTTTTATTTGAAAAATAATCTCCGACTAGATTTATTCAAAAGAAATTGAAACCTTCAAGAGAGGGTTAATCAAATTAATATATTCATTACAAAGTTGGAAGAACCATTTGAAAAGGAGTCAGATAATTATATTTGAAAGCTTGCTTAAAGTTGTTAACAAAAAATATTTTCGAGTACCCAACAATATCTTGATATAATAAAAGATGAAATTGAAAATAAAAATAAAAACTACATTGACACTTTTAAAGGTGCACTTCAAAAAGAGTTTAATAAAATAAATGAAGAAACTAAAAAGAAATTAGATGAATATGGTGATATAAATATAATAAAAAAAGACATTCAAGAAATGAAGAATCGATTAGATGTATTATATTCTAAGCATAAAAATAAACTATATGATGAAGATGATCATTTAAAGCTTAGAACAAAAAATGTTTATTTAAGTATTATTCCTTCACAATTTGAAACAATCGTTAAATCCATCATAAGACCATTGAATGATCTTTCCGTAAAAGATAAACAGATTTATTTTCCGGGAAGAAAATTAACCTAACAAAAATTAGAGATTACAAAAAATCTTCCACCAACATGTACAATATTTTTAGTTTTTTAAATGACTGATATAAAAAATATAATTTTATATTTATTATCATAAATATTTCATCTATGAAAAATATAATTATTTACTAATATTTATTAGTTTAAACAAATACATATAAATTTTAAGATAATACCTCAATAATTGTGGGGGCACAAAAAATTTTGTCCCCATAAATTGTATAAAAAGAAAAACATACATATTAACCATACAAAGCTAAATCAAACAAATGACACAAAAAAATGAGAGTTTTACATATCCAATAAGACTAAGATTCAAAAGATGAAAAATATTCACTATCAGTTAATGTCATATCGATTATATCGTCATTATCATCATCGGATGGGATATCCATAAAGGGATTGTCGATCATTGTAGTAATCGAATGAGAGCGAGGAGGAGAGGTGAGGAGAACCTCTTGATATTGTGACAAATCACCGTCCGTGCTTCGGTCGAGATCGATCTGTGAAAAGGACATATATGGGCGCTGTGGCGAACGATCAATATAGCTGTCGCCTTCCTGATCTATATCCTTCAACTCGTCCTCAAAAACGTCCAAATTTCCATATTTATGGTATGCGTCCTTATTCTTAATTATACCTGATGTGTCCTTAATATTCTTTTTAATGGGAATAATTGGTACTCTAAAATTTGTTTCGGAGTCATACTCTTTATCTTGTATGCATTGTTCTTCATCCCAATTTGGCACGGGTGTTACATCCTGTACCTGTTCACGAGGTTTATTTGGCTTGTGACAAGGTGACAATGATTCTATTTCTTTTTCTAATGGGCATTTCCGTGGGCTAAGGCTATTATTGGATATCCATTCTTCAGCGGTTGGTGAGGGTGGTGAATTGGGAATATGTGTGAAGATATTGTCGACGTCCGTAGACGATATCGTATCTTTCCAATACAATTCGACTTTTTTATAAATATCCAATACTGCCGTTACGTCCTCCTCGGCAATGTGGTATCTAGATTGTATATCTCTTTGAAGGATATATCTAGATAGGGTTTTTAGTTTATAAAAATCACCTTTTAGTGGTAGGTTGAATTTCTGGAAAACGGGTGCTGCTGTGTCCCTAATGCCTAAAAGGGATTCTACTGGTAATTCTAGTCACTTGATTTCCATTTGTAAATCATGCCAAACCACTATATTCCCGAAGACATGACGGTGGATTGTGTTTATTACCTCATACTCATCGGGTTGTCCTATGACATCCGTTTCGGTTATGCCATGGCAACCATCGCACCAATCATCTATGTGTGCACGAGGCTTTGCTAGGGTATTTAAAAGGATTTGTCCATTATAATCCATGATAACGACGGACACCACATGGAACATTTTGTGATCATCCTTATTGAACTCCACGTCGAGGAATCTTAGGCCACTTTGTATTTCCGTTACGGGTAGCACCCTCCTTAAAAAGGAAGCTCGTTGAGCTATTAATTTATCGCTAACGCGCAGATCTGACTGGATGCGTAAAAAAGATCTCGTTTGGAATGGGTTAATGGTGTTGTTGAAGAGGAAATACTCTATAGAAAATATGGCCACACCTCGGGCTGGTAATATTCGAACATCATTTAGTTTCTCTTTTTCATCCGTGTTTATATTGTCTGGAAATCGGATTTGTACGGACCTACGGACGGGTAAATTAAATTTTAACGAACCATCCCCGATAATGAGTGAGGAGGAGACTGTATGTATGCACATTCCTACTACTCTAAAGTGAGGATTGTTTGAGGTTGTCGGAATATTTTCCCGATATACCCCAATAATATCAGAGACGCGGAATAATCTGGCGCCGTTTATTTTTACAACTCGCATACGTTTGTTAAAATCGTTATATACGAGTGTATTTGGATAATTAAATCGGCTGATAAGCTAGGTCAATCTACGAGTGTAAATTGCCTTGGTAACTTGAGGGGATTAATTTATTACGTAAAAAAATATTGGTTTGCTAATAACATTAATAAACTAAGTTAACCGAAGATGTTAATTAACTTTGATGAACTTAATTGTTTCGTAAAAAACGATTTAAACGATTCGTCAATTGAACGCAACCAATAAGTAAATAAACTTTAATAATCACCAAAAATTAACCTCAGATAAATAAATGAACACTTCTCAAACTTTGTGCCGTACGGTAGACCAATCAGACAAATGTCACCACAATCAACACGATTCCACAATCTTGACAAACTTGCTTTCAATAAAAAAATGAGACGGAAATAATTTGTCAGTCAGTTCAGTAATGAGCAAAACAGAGTGTCATTTTGTCGGAGAGCCATAAATTAATTTTCGTAGTAATAATTATTTAATTTTAATTGATAAATAGATTTTTTTAAAATTTCATACTGGATGATCAAAGGCTGCCGAAAACTTAATTAATCCATTTGACGAAAAAGATGACGATTTTGACATGACACACCCAATCCAAAGAAACGTGCAGACTGCCTACTCGATAGTCGACGATTTGCATCGAAATCATCCTTTATAATTGTTAAAAAAATAATGAAAAATAAAATCATGCCACCCATATTAAAACTGGACCCTTACACCAACCTTAGTTGGTTAATAATTAATATCATTATTATTTATTAGTATTATTATAATTAATATAATATCCCACTAGACCCGATAAAAGCATTTCATTTTAAACCAAACATCGAGGACGATATCTTTCCATTAGAGGGAGATTTGTTAGGGTTTCGAAAAATACATATAAATACTTTTAACAAAATTTTATGTAGAAAAAATTTAAAATAATTCTTTTGGTAAAATTATTAATTTCAAACAAAATAATATTTAGTTTAACAAAATTTGGAATTGAAAATTAAAAATATTTTAGTGTTTGTTTTATTTGATCAATTTTCAAGGCTGATGAAAACTATTATATAAACATCAGCAAATTTAGTTTTACTTTACCCAAAAATTACTCTTTACGAATTTAAAAGGAAAGAAAGTAAAATTACTAATAATTTATATTTTATATTTTCTTATAATTTTTGATATAACCTTGAGTATCCCTTGAGTACCTAACAGTATTATTAATAAATTTATTTAATTATTCACATTATTTAGTTTGTTAGTTTTATTGAATAATCTCTTCATATATTTCTACAGATTAATACAATAATTAAATTTAGACATATATATGTACAGCATTTGAGACGACCTCTGCCAAGATACGCATTTATCACACAGTTGTAAATTATGAAATGTAAATAATTTATGAATATAGGAATGATTATGATTGAGACTTAGGTTATATGTAAAGTAGATTTAAATATATCAGAACCTTATTTTGTTATATGCTTATTTTATTTATTATTTTATTTTTATTTATTATTTTAAACAAACGGTTCAAATGAAATTTTCTTTCACAAAAAAATGAATAAAATTTGTACACAAAATAAATCTGACATAATTTATTAACATTATAAAAATTTAACCGTTCGCTTAGACTCACAAATATAATACTCAACTGATTTAATAATTTAAAAAAATAATAAGATTTGTAATTGTAACAAATTTATTAAACAACTTAATTGTAACAACACAAGTTACTTTCAGTTGAATTAGTTTAAACTTGATGATTCTTCAATATAGGACAATAATGTTGACAATATAAATTCACTTTCTTGGATTCGTTCAAAATGTGAAATAGGTGTACTATATTCAAATAGGTTCGCGTTATAAGTTATATAGTTGTCACAATATAATGATAAGCTATTATCAGTATTATTTAAGATAACCGTGGAATTGGTCAATTTTGTTTCGATCTCAAATTACTTCTATTCTTTTTTTTATTTGATTCACAATTGAGTTGAGAATAAATTATCGTTTCAGTATAGAAACATAAAACTTGTACATGTAAGTCAAAATAATAATTATGAAATAATTAATAGTTATATTGATTTTTGCCTTTTAAATTTTATTTATTACCTAGGGGCAGTATATAATAGTTAATTAATTTATAAATAAAACAT
Organism: Girardia tigrina; assembly: GCA_001938485.1. Taxonomy (NCBI): domain Eukaryota; kingdom Metazoa; phylum Platyhelminthes; order Tricladida; family Dugesiidae; genus Girardia; species Girardia tigrina. Next base: position 35,025 of record MQRK01246374.1, read on the forward strand.
ATAATATAATATCATTAATACATAATATTAAAATTGTTGTCGTATCAGGTGATTTTATAAAATAGTTAAGTTAAAGAAAATAAGATTATATATTTTTTCAAAGAATATTTATTTATCATACACAATGTACAATCAAATTTGAAATATTTAAAAGAACTTAACCCTATTAAGTAATTTGTATTTTGGATAATTGAGGAAACGAGAAACGTTTGCCTCAAATGGATTTCAGAAAAAATATATAACAATATATTACTGAAAAATATATATATAATTATATTTGATTTCCCTACTTTTACAGTTCCAAATGTTGACTGTTTAATCATTTCTTGACGATCCAGTGAATCAGTATTGATGGTGGTAAAATCAACTTGATCAGGCGCCTTTTTATACTTGATTCTTAGAATTAATTATGCACCTTGGGTGGTAATTAATTCCGACTGGATGAATAAATAATTAATATCTTCTGCTTAAGATCGACTTAATTAACACCAAAAATAATTAATGTCGTCTTTGACAATTATTTAAGGTCAACTTGATATTGAACTTTCTTGTCTTTAATTATAATTAAGGGTGTCTGTATTTCTTTCGAACCACATAGGAGCGATGGGACCTTAACGGTAGAGAAAAGGGTGACATCTATACCTCGGCACCACTCCAAGTTAAGTGTCGAGGTAGTTCCCAGGATGTAATTGGAATGTAGCATTGTATATATTTTGTATAGACTATGCCTTTCAAACGTACACCTGTCTTAATTCAACCACAACGTCTTTGTATATCGAGAGAGGTAGTCTTTATTAGCATTAGTTAGAAATTAATTAATTATAAATTATTTAAGTATAAATTATTTAAACCATATGTACATAAAGATTAATCTATGGAAAACGATTGAAATATTAATTAGGATGGAATAAGTCAACTGACGGAAAGTAACCGGATTGGATTAATAAATGAATCTCAATTATTTTGTTTCATCTTTTGTTTATTAATTCAGTTCGATGCGAATGAAATTTTTAAGTAACCGTATCTCGATTATAATAAATACATTTAATAAATTTTACTGAATTAGATTTCTTTTAATTAATTTCTCCGTTTATTTTGAATATATTTGTAAACGATGATCCTAGTCGCACGATATAACTAATTCGCTTTTTCGACAAAAGTTAACGAGTTTGATTTCTCAGTAATGATTGTGTTCGATGCATCGACAACCTATTATTTAAAGATGTTTTTGTTAGAATAATTTTAAATAATGTTACTGCAATTCCTTTTCATTTAGTTTTATTAGTATTCTACAAAATCTGAGAATGTTTTGATTTAAATATTCTGTGGTTATTCGTCTATACAATTTTATACAATTTTATGTAACTTATATAATTTTCGGAACAAAAAGTGCTGAGTATTAGTTGAAGGACCAAAATTTTGGTGATTAAGGAGAAGATTCTACTTATCGAGTCCTTTTGACAAATTGAAATGAATGTTGCGATTAAATTACTTAGCCGTTACGAATACAGTTATCAACTTAAATTACACTCAAGTTGATTTTGTTAATAAAAGATTAATTGAATAAGATCTGACGTTATTAGAGTAATTGTGCGATCAGTATTTTGACTTGTTTAATAGTTATTCTACAAAAGTGGACTCTGAAATACCTCCAATGGTTATGTCCCTCTAAATCTGGGTCATTCTGTTTAGCCCTTCTGAGTAGACGTGTTTCTTTTATCTATTCTATACATCTTTCTAATGATGACCGAAACTCAATTTATAGAATTGTTAGGGTTTCAAAAATACTTATGAACACTTTTGACAAAATTTTATGCAGAAAATATTTAAAATAATTCTTTTGATAAAATTATTAATTTCAAGCAAAATAATATTTAGTTTATCAAAATTTGGAATTGAAAATTAAAAATATTTTAGTCTGTTTTATTCTATCAATTGTCAAGGCCGATGAAAAACACTATAAAAACAACAGCAAATTTAGTTTAGTTTGCCCAAAAATTTCTAATCTAAAACTACAAGAAGTAAGAATCGTAAAGTTTAATTTCATTTTTTATTTATTCGATTAATATTACTCTATTGAAAGTACTGATCAATAGTATCCTGTATAGGAGAAATAGATCGTTATAACTTTCCATTGTTACGGTTATCGTTCGTTTAGAAGATTTAGAGTTTGAAAATAAACAAGCTGTGATCTGATAAACTCGAATACCCGTTTTGTGAATACGTCTGTTGACACTATTGAATTGAACAATATAAAGCTGTGTGCTATTTTGTGTTATTGAAAAATAAAGTATTTGGAATAAGAATTTTGTGTTCATTCATTTATATATTTATGTTGGAAGTCCTATCTGATTGATTGGAGTCAGATTTCAGATTAAAGATTTCAGATTAAAGATTTCAGATTAAAGATTTCAGTTTAAAGAATAAAGATTTGAATTTAAAAAAATAATATTTAAAGTTAAAGATTTGTAATACGCAACAGAATGTAAAGATGAATAAAGATTACTTAAGGAACCATGAAAGGAAAATAAATTCGTATTACTGATAATGTCAGTTGTAACCTTTAATGAATTATAAGCATGCCCTGATACTCTAAAATAAAACTATATGTAACAAATTTAAAACTGTAAATTTTAAATTTGAAGTTAAAGGATCTACACAGCGAACTAAAATCCAAAGAGGGACTACGGTCGAAAGTTAAAGAAAGGTAAACGTCTAATGATCAATTTACGCTGATTCGGACAATCAATTTCAATGGTATCTAAGATATGATGTCGGGCCATACTCGATACTGGTAGAGAACCCGAAGGCGCTCCGATGCGCACACAACTTGTTGATGTGAGCAAAGGAGGCGCGTTGGCTCCCCAAGCTTGAATCGAAATTAATTGAGTTTATAACAGAGTTGCCGTTTGACTCTAAAAGCGGACTCTAAGGGCTCTGAGCTTTTGAAAATGTTGCTTTAAAGGGGGAGCACAACAGGTATTATCCTAGCATTGACTGATATTATGGTTAGTTTATACTATAGCTTTTGTCATTGAGTACTATTACTCCTGAAAAGATAAAATTGGTCTTTTATTAGGAATAAATATTCGAAAGATATCCAATAAAGTATTTAATAGTGAAAGATATTAATAAACCTCGGAACTCATTTACTCAAATTATACACTCATTATAAACAATCTTCAAGCAAATCCTCCTGCTATTCTCTTAATTAATAATTCGTCTGCTAATCTCTGTATCATTGGTCGTCAATTTATAATTTTGATCAAATAAAAAATGACATTCAACTTTCAAATTTCAAATATAAACAATTACTCAAACTAAGGTAACCTTATACTATTCAAAAATAGAAATCCAAAATCGGTAAATGTATAAAAATCTTAATAAAGAGTGTTTCTAATCAAGAATGTTTATTAAACTTAAATCTATAACATTTGATCAATTTTAAATTTCTAGTTTGACTTTGATTCACGATAACCTTTTTAAAACTATTTAAATTCATAATCTCCTCAGAGGTAGAATATTTAACGGTTGTGAAATAGTAGGTCGAACAAAAGCTATAGAGTCAAACTCAAAATCAAATGCTCGGTGGTTAGTACTCGGTGTAAATGTTAATCAAACAAAAGTATAAAATGTCAATAGTTATATCTCTACTATTATTCAAATTTAATTTGTAATTAATTGATTATCAGACCCCTCAAATCATAACCCATAAAGTAAATCATAAATCATAAAATCTCAAGAAATAAACATATTCGTGGACAGGAACCGATCCATACAAAATATGAACCAGATTCGTTAACCACAGTTTAGTTAATATTTACAAAACACGATAGTAGAAATTAATATAAAATACAGCACACGATTGTACTCTTGATCTTCTTCGATCATGAGTACTAGTTCAGTTAAAATTAGTTAATAATATAATAATTAGATCTACAGAACACGATAATCAAACGTTAAAATATTACATGACACGAAAATCGTTAATCAATTAACTATTTACAGGATTTAGAATACGCCTCGATTACGCGTCAAAGTCCAAGGAAGGATTCCTTGAGCTAAGAGGCGAACCGCAAGCGTCTCCAGAGTCGCAACATCTTTTGCAATTCGCATCCAAAAAATATAAAACTAGATCTTATGGACTATTGCTCTATTTTAACTAAGTAAGAATCCCCGCTAATAAAAGACTAAACGTTATCAAATATTGATAAAGAAAGGATTAATTTTATTACAAAACTTACAATAAAGACTTTATAAAAGACCTTATAAGAAAATTAACAAATAAATGAAATCAAATGAATTTCATTGGTGTTATAGTACCCCTGATGAACTCAAAGTAGGATAGTAAAATAAAATGTTAGAATGATCATAAATGAACCTTTAATGAATGTTCGAAAACATAATAACTCAAAGATGATAAGAATCAAATAATAAATAAATTAGTCAAATAAATATAGTGTGAATGTTAGAATAATAATAATAAATAAAATTTTTAATGAATGTTTGAAAACATAATAAATTGAAGATAATAAAATAAAATAATAAACGAATCAATCAAATAAAATTTTATTAACATCTAAAGATAAACATAACATTTAAAGGCAATAATAATAAAAATAATCAAGTAAAATAGCATAATATAAGTGTCACGACCCACTTGTTCGTAGCAATTTTGAACGCTCGGAGCCCCCAGTGACTATTAAGGGTCAGTCACAACCCGATTTCGGTTTATGTTACTTGTATGCTGATTCTTAATACTCATTGATGCACTATATCTATTTGTGGGTCGGACGCCTCTTACTCGACATCTGCCTGGCAGTGCCGAGTTTGAAGGACCTGCGGGTTCGGATAAAGATGGAACGGGCTATGGGCCCCCCACCTAGCGGAGTGTCGCTCGGGGATGATTTATATACGGTATTCAGAGTCGTCATCTGTCTGTCTTATAAAACTTATTGCACTATTATGTATGTGTTTTATTAAACTTGCGGCATTGTTGAGCTGTTTCCGTGACTTATGGCACTGTTATGTTCTGTAGACTTGTGGCAATGTATCATCTCTCGAGCCGCCAATTATCAGTAAAAGAACCTGTCATCAGCGATGTAAAAATTATTTCTTTGGCTGTATATCGACCGGCAGTTTCCTCTAATTCCTGTTACAAATTACTGATGTCCGTTCTATAGCATTTCTATAATTCCCCTTACTATTATACCAAGCGGCTATATTTAGAGTAATTGTGACTTTTACACTTATCTCAATTCAAATGGACACATTAGGTTGGTCGAACTGTATTCATCGGATTAAGTTATCAAAATCTGAACTATTAGTAACAGAAAACCAATTTGTCGGCAATTGTCATCATAATAAGAAAAATAAAATTATCAAATTCGCGTTTATGTCATTCGTATTATGTCGATTGTATTCCTATTAGATATCAGGTATCACGGTTATTTGGTTCATATAATCACAGTTAATCAATTAATAAACATTTTTCCTTGTGTCTAAATTATTAGTGTGGTATATAAAGATTTTCATTTAAATTATCACTATTAGCCTCATTACGAAATACAATTTGCTAAATTAAGTTTTAATTCTCAAAGAAAGTGAAATTGAGACATTCCTTTATAACTCTGCTTGTTTGATTGTAAAAATGAGGCTCGATTAAGAGAGAGAGAGCAAATCAATAACAAATGAAGTGAAACGATATTGGAAATGGAGAGAGATAATATTCAGAACATGAATCTCCGCGCCAGAATGCAAGTTGAAATGCAGCGACGATCTAAAGCGAACTCCAAATTCAATTTCGAAAGTACAATT
>MQRK01246379.1:0-12929 GCA_001938485.1 Girardia tigrina
TTAAAATTTAAATAAAGTAAATAGTTTTAACTAAGTTTTGAATTAATTAAATATTATTTCTTTGCATAAAATAATTTTCAAATAAAATTAATATTTAAATAAAAATTAATACTAAAACTACAAAATTGAATTTTAAAAATAAAATCAGAAAATAATGAAATATTTGTTCGAATAATTGTTTATTAAAAAACATTAATAAAAAATTATCAATTTAGAATGATGTCGAACGACGAGAGTTTTGCTGAGAGTTGTCCAAAAGACAATTCTGATTGTAATGAAAATAAAAGTTTGAAAAGCCATGTTGGTGTTCTTAATACTATGGTTGTTCACGGGTTTATTTAGCATGTATATATTTTTTATGTTGTTATTGAAGAAATAAAAAGAATTACTTTGTTCTGAAAAATTTCCAATTTTTTTAAAATAAATTATTAACCAATAAGTTAAATAAATGGTTGTTTTTTGGTTGGCGTCTTGCTATACGGATATCGGTTAGATCGAGCAATTAATTAGTCAGTTGGTTCAACGGTCCATCGATAGTGTTCTGTTTTGTATTTGTTATTTGTCATATTATTTTTCATTTTGATTATTTAAACAATTATTTTAACTGTGAATAAATTGAAATAAAATTGGCAAGTTATTAAAATCAAAATTTGAAAGCCAATTGAAAATATTTATTAAGTTCGACGGCTTAACCGTCATCATCAGAACAAATGATTTTTCAAACGAAATTTACCAATATAGTGCAGTTAATGATTATGTAATCAATACGTAATCAGTACATCATTTAAAAACTCTCAACAAAGTTGTAAAAAGTGCAGTTTGAACGTTAATTTTAGGATCCAAAGATCTTATATATAACGCTTCACATGTCACTCTCTCTAAATAATTTTTAAATTGAGTGCACAGAATTTTAAAGTGTTGCGAAGTTATATCTCCTTTACAATGTCTTCTATATCCTGCAATGTTACTTGTACCTTCATTGCGACTGTGTTCCTGGATTCTCTTACAGGGATGACGTGAAGTCTCTCCAATGTATGTGGCGATACACCCATTACATGTATATTGGTAAATGAGATCCGACCACAATCCCAATGGCGTTGGAGATTTATTATCGAACATGCTTTCAATTTTCTGGGTACGGGATATTACTTTTAAACTTATTGCATTATCTAACGCTTTCAAAATAGAATTTTAAAATATTTTAAACCCCTCTGAATATGGCACAGTTAACACATAACCAATTCCCAAACTTTTATCATTAGTGTTGCAAGATTGCTCTTGATCTTGGACATATAAAATTTTAGCATTACTTTTTTTGTCAATTAATTTATCAATAGTTAAGTTATCAACAGAAAGAAAACTGACAAGGGGTTGTATACAACACAGATCAGTTTCTGTGAACCCAAATATCGTCGAAATATGACTAAAGGTTTTATTTTTCGCTCATGGGCTCTGTTATCTACATATAAAGGATGTAATAACAGCCTTAATAAATTAAACAAATTATTATATGATAACGGATATTCAAAATCGATAGTAGAAAAATTAACAAAGGAAACTATTGATAAATTAATTGACAAAAAAAAGTAATTCAGCGGGGTTTAAAATATTTAAAAATTGTTATCTATTTTTAACTTAAATAATTATAAATATGAATAATTTAAGAAATAATAAAAATTAAGATAAATAGTAACACAACAAAATAAAATAATTTAATGAGACTACACATCAGCACAACAATCAATCAAAAGTCAAAATCAATAAATAGCGTATTCGTCCCTTAATAACCATAATCCGTTGTTAAATTTTTGAAATTAAATTAAATAAATTATTTTATTAAAAGTTAACTGGATAATACTTAATCCTAACTATTTTTATTATTTTTAGTTTCCATGATATTTATTATTTCACATATTTAAATTTATAACTTATATAATTTTTATTTATCCATTTTTGCATAGTTAAATAATAATTTAATTAATTGGATAAAGTATAATTATTTTAATTATTAATCGTTAACAACTTAAATAATAAATTCATAATTCCCTGAAGTTTTCTGTCGATATTTATTTCCTATTTTAACTTAAATTATTCAAATTTATAATTAGTTAAGTTAAAAATAGACAACATTTTTAATTGGTAAAACTTACATAATGATTTCGTATTATTAAATTATCATTTTATTAATTATGTAATTATAATAAAAAATTAATATATAATTAATAATATTATAATAAAAAAATTTGTCAGTATTTATTTTCCCTTTTAATTTAATTTCTCAAATTTAACAGCTGTTATTATTTGATAATAAATTTAATTCAGAATTCACTAAATTAATTAATTTGAATTAATTATCTGTCTTACGATTGTCTGATGACAAATATATATAAGAGATCACGTAACTCTCATCTATCGTCAAAGCTGAAAAACACGCACTAAGAGATTAATTATACATTGCGGTAAAATTTTCCTGGATGAAAAATATTTATTAATAATTATTAATTATAAAGATTCTACTTAAATTCTTTCATAAAAAATATAAAAGCTATACTTTATATTTATATATTATTGCATAAAAGCTATATCAAATTATGCACAAACTTATCAATACTGTTATCGAAGATTGTCAGTGGTAGTTCGTTTATCCTTTCGCTGTATATGAAGAACGTTTCAGTCAGATTTACTAAGAATTGTAATTCACCATGAAATACACAGACGATTTGTGTATGGAAAAAAGAAAATAATGATGTTAGAATTTGCTTGGATTTTAGAAATTTAAAGCTAGTCACGGAGAGACAGGCATTTCCTATGTCAAATATGAAAGAATAATAAATTGTACGGAACCAGATATTTCATATCAATCGATCTAGGAAATGCATATTACCAAGTCGAATTAGAGGAAGATTAATGGCTAAACACGGCATTTTCAACAAAGCTAGGACAATTTTGTTTCAATAGAATGCCGTATGGCATAGCAGGAACTAATGACAAAGGTGCTCCAAGACTTTGGTATATTTAGATGACATTCTTATATTTTTAAAATCGTTGGAAAAACATTTAGATAATTTTAGATAAAGTATTAAACCAAATCGGGAAAGCAGGTTTAAGAATTAATCCTGAAAAGTGTTGTGCTCCCCTTTATAGATAACATTTTCGGAAGCTCAGAGCCCCCATCCACTTTTAGAGTTAAACGGCAACTCTGTTACAACTCAATCAATTTCATTTGAAACTTGGGGAGCCAACGCGCCTCCTTTGCTCACATCAACAGTTGTGTGCACATTGGAGCGCCTTCGGGTTCTTGACCAGTACCGAGGGTGACCCGACTGGTAGCTGAGTTTCTGGAGGGGTAGATGCGAACTTTATTTACGCTTATTTTAAATTCATTTATTTTTCTTCATCAGACAAAGGCACCCTAGAGCCACAGGTGACGGTCAGCCCACGTGCCCCTGTGCATGCTATGGGCCGCCTGCACCGTCTCTCTAGACCCTCTGTCCGACTGATTATCATCCATTTATTGTAATAATGAAGTAAATAAAGACTGGAGATACGCAAAATATTTATAATTTGATGTCCTTTTCAGATCTTCCTTATCTTGGATTTTAGATTTTTAAGCAACGTGGAAATAAGTAGTTTGGCATTGAACGAAACGCAACCAAAGTTATGAAATGCATCACAAAACAATTAACTAATGCTATAAGGTAATTGTGTAACTTTTGTAAAAGTAACTATTTTTTTTAATATTCCCTTTTAATTTTATGTAAATCAGGTACTTGCCTGTAGAAAATTACTACGAAAGGAAAGTTGACGTATGTGACATAATAATAAGGTATCAATCGACGAATAATATTTTTGAATGAAATAGACAAAAATTAACTTGAAAAGAATAATTAACTATTTTATAGAGTTAGACATCGAAGATAAAAGTACGTCTCGTTTATCACAACTACTCAACGTGTACATTCCTTAAATAATTTAAAATTAATTCATTATATATTATAAATAAACAATCTGATTGTGGCAGTAAAACTTTAAATTTCAATCTATCAAAATCATTTCAATAATTTATTTTTACAATATATCATAAGAACAAATTAGGGTGCTTACATCAACAAATATATWTTTTTTTTCATAATTTGATCTCTGTGTTCAGTATGCAAGTAAACTGGAGTTATAATTGTTAGGAATGTTTTATAAACCTAGTAAAAATAAATACGACAAAATGTTTATTAATGAAGAACGATAAGAAACATTAAAAAAAAATAATTCCATAGATTCTATGTCATTTCGAATTGCAAATGTTTAGATTCGTAATCGCCAGATACATGCGATGGTGAAAACAGATGACTTTCCACATAATTTCTCGACGGAGGTACTTCACCTTCGAGCATTTTGTCGACAGTTGGTACTATTGATTTATATTACAAAGTAAAACAAACCGATCATCATCAGACCCTTTGAAAGTCTCACATAAATATTCTTGGAAATAAAAATCATTCGCTCGAGACACTGATGCAGAAACTTCCAAGTTGTAATCAAGTATTGAGTCTAATGGGAGGTCACTTTGTTCTTTACCAAATGGATTGATAAAACTGAGACCCACTTTGAACCACCCCATATAACTTAGAAATTTGAAAATGCCAAAGACCGGTAAATAAGTGTTGAGATTATCAGTTTCATTCAATATGTATTTGAAGTTGATTTTCGATTTGATAACGCACATTCCGTGAAATTTGGCCAAATTGTAAATGTCACATTCATTACAATGCTTTCCAATTCGACATTTTTCAGTACAAAATCCATCACAGAGCCCATTTGGGTTACAATGAGCAGCTGAATTATCTAGAACACATTTACAAGGAAAGCATTTGTGTCCATTAATTGGAGAACCTTGATGTTCTGACAAACAACACTGACATTGATCTCCAGACGTATTATGCAAACAACTAGAACATTTCCATATTTGTTCTTGAGCATTTTTATTTCTATAGATACTTTCTTGAATGCCTTCTACACGTCCATTACAATTGCAAGCAGAACAACTAGAAGGCAGAAATGACCAATTTACTTTGTTCCGATTATTTTTACAATGTCCATTTTTATTTTCCTTCGGTCCATAAATAGTGCCTTCTGTACACTTTCCAAATCCAGAAAGTTTATCATTAAATTCACACCATCCACAAAATTGAAGCAGTACAGTTCTGACAACCACTATTAGACAAATCTTCACTGATATATGGGCACTGATATTCATACAAAATCGGATTTTCGCAGACACCAATATGATATAAAAAAAAATAAAATGAAGTCTTGAAATGCAACTTTTCGTTAAATCACACCAAACACATTCTTTGCGAACACAGGATTCACATTTTAATTCGTTACAATCCCTAGGAATCGCAGGCGGTAAAATTTGGTATTTGTAATTCTCCGTTAAATTCAATTCATAAATACGTAAATGAAGGCTTGCTAGATTAATCCTAGTTAAGTGATATTTGAAAGCAGATGTTTTGCCTCCAACAATAATGATATGATCATTGTTATTACTTAAAAAAGACTTAGCTCCCACACTACTAAAGTCCNCATTATATATCATCCAAGAGCTTCTACATATTTGGTGTGTGGATGTTTTTGTGTAGTTTTTGTATGTTCAAATGTTTTATGTTGATTTGGGATTGTGCCTCTCCTAACCAGATGGATTATCAATATTTAATTTTTATAATCTGAAACTAATTTATTTAAAGTTAGATTTAATATTCAAATTTTTAGTTTTTATCATTGCACGTTTTAAATAATTTTAATGATTTTATTAGTAGTATAAAAAGGGGGGACTCTAGACCCACTTTTTTCGACCTTTTCGTCGCTCGCTTCGCTCGCGCCTTAAATCCGAAAACACCGCTCATTTCGTTCGCTTCGGTGTCTTTTCGTCCGGTTTTTCGTCGCTCGCTTCGCTCGCTCCTCAAACCTACCTCAAAGCCCCTCGAAACTCACTCATTCGCTGTAGGATCTAGAGTCCCCCCTTTTTATACTACTCGGGACAACTTATAAAAAAATAAAAAAAATTAAAATTTCTAAAAATCACACATTTTAATCCATTTTCCATCTCATTTATAGGAAATTTGCAAAAATTCAAAATTTCTGAACTCTCTAAAAATTACTAAATTTCACCAAAATTACCCTAAAAAAATTAAACTTTTCAAAAATAAAAATTTTTACAAAAACTGGCTTTTTTAGTGAAAAATTTAATTTTTAAAAATTTATAAAAATTGCTAAAAAATAGGAAAAAATCCATTAAATTCACGAAAAAATATAAGAAATTAGAAAAAGAAAAAATGATTAAAATAAAAAATAAAGTAAAAAAAAGTCGGATATGCCAGAAATCAGATGTGATGATTGTAATAGAACTTTTGAAAGAGGATCAGCTTTATCTGCACATTTAAAATCAAAAGATCATTTAAAGCATACTGTGGGTATAAATGATGAAAATTCGAAAATTTGTGAGAAATGCAACATTCGTTTCATGTTAGCTGGTTATAATATTCATAATATTACATGTAAAGGAACTTATAAACCTAAATTAAAAACTCTTACCACAATTGAAAATTATCGAGACTTAATGAATGATCCTAAAGTATTTGATGATGTATATAGAACTTTTGTAATTGGTGAGGAAAAACGTGCTCCATATGATTTAGAGACATATCTTAATAACTATAAAGAGGATATAAAGACTTCTATAGGAAATGTGCTTAAAGATCTAAATTTTCTAAAGTTTAAATTGATTATTAGGTTAACTTATGTAAGCGAGTCTGAAGAAGGAAATTTCTTAGATACTCGCGTTGTTACACCTTTTATTATTCTGGTTAGTGTAGAAAATTTTGAAGAAACTTTCGAAGATATTATTGAAGAAATTAATGCAAATTATGAAATAGTTGAACAGGAGCTTGGTGATAGTAGTTTAAAGTTATATTAAATTGATGAGATTCAGATAGATTATTGGAAAACATATAGGTTTAACCCCAAATCTTATGTTAAACTACCATTTAAATCTACTTACTTAGTCAATATAAAAAAATGATAAAAAATATATAGATGATTGTTTTTCACTATGTATTGCAGCTCATAAACATCCAGCAAAGGATCATGTTAACAGAATTTCAAATTATGTTCCATTCTTAGATGAGTTAAACTTTGGAGATATTAAAAAAACCAATAGATGTAAAAGATATTCGTAAGTTTGAAAAATTAAATAACTTAAGGATTGATGTTTATATACTCCAAAAAATCGGAAAAGACGAAACAAAACGAGATAGTTGGATAATTAACCCGTTTATAATTTCTAAATCAGAAGAAAAAGAGGAAGTTTCTTTGTTATTATATGAGAACCATTGGATCTGATAACAGATTTTCAAGGTTTTGCTTCGTCTCAATCTTCAAATAAACATAAATAAGGACAACATGTTTGTAAACGATGCTTCCATGTTTCAAAAAATGAAACTGCAAAAGAGAAACTTTATAGATTATGCACACTTAATCAACCTGCTAGAATAATAATGCCTAAGAAAGATAAAGCTTTTATGAAATTTAGCAATTTTAAAAATATACAAAAGCCTTTAGTAAATATATATTCTGATTTTGAGGCGGTAAATCTTCCTCAGAATAAATTACATCAATATTTTATTCATGAGTATAATTTAATGGATGATTATAAAAACTTTATATATGAAGAAAATGAAACAGATAATATTCAATATTTTAAGAATTATTTAATACATACTACGGCAAAGTCTATGAATTTAAGCAAACTTTTAGCTTTTATTAAACATACAGAAAAACCTTTCAACTTTAATTTTCCAAAATATCTTTCAAAGTATGCTATTCTTAATAGATGTATAGAATTTATTATTGATAATAATTTAAAATTAACAGATTTTACTTATGTTCAAAAAGAAACAGATGAAATTATTCCACTAATTCATGAAACTGAAAAGTATAATCTAAATAAAATAGAAGCTTTTCTTAAAACCTGTGACAAACCTTTTACAATTAAGTTATTCAAACAGAAAGCATCTGCTTATTCTATTTATATTAAAAGTAATTCTCCAAATTTATATCAATCTAAAACATTTTATTATCGCGGAAAGAGTAACGAAGATACATTAGAACATTTTGTTAAGACTGTTAATGAGTTAGAGAAAACATTTTCTCACATTATAGAAAAAACAAACTATATAAGAGTAGATATGTCTGAAGAACAGGAACTTAACTTTAGAAAAGAAACAAAGTGTTGGATGTGTGCTAAAGAGTTTGAATATAATAATAACAAAGTTAGAGATCATGATCATTTTCTCGAAAAGAAAAATTATCGTGGGGCAGCACATGAGTCTTGTAATATAAATTGTAAAAGAGTTAGTACAGTGCCATTCTTTTTCCATAACATGACTAACTATGATATACATTTGTTTATTAAAGCTTTAGCAGTTAATACACCCAAAAGATTCAAACCGATAGGTAAGACAAAAGAAAAGTATAAGGCTGTTACATATGGATGTTTAAAGTTTGTTGATTCTCTCAGTCTTTTAAATGATGGATTGGATACAATGGCAACAACTTTATCAAATAAAACTTTTAAAATATTAATTCGTGAGTATTTATATCCAAAACTAGGATTCAAGATATTCACTGAAGAATTAGAAGAAATAGCTAAAAAAGAAAAGGATGTATTCTCTGAGACTTTTAAACTATGTAGAGCTAAAGGAATCTATCCATATGATTATACTGATTCATTTGAGAAATATGAATCATTTGAACTCCCTCCAAAAGAAAAGTTTTATAGTATTTTAAATCAGAAAATCATAAGCGATGAAGAATATGAGCGAGCTAAACAAATCTGGGAATTATTTGATTGTAAAACCTTTGGAGATTATACAGATGTTTATTTAAATTTTGATGTTTATATTCTCGCTGATTGCTTTGAAGAATTTATTTCAAGGTTTTATCCATTAAACCCATCAAATTATATTTGAAGTCCATCTTTAGCTTGGGATGTGTTGTTGCATTCTTCCCAAATAACTCTAGATCCTTTAACAGATGTAGACATGTTTAATTTGATAAAACATAATATTAGAGGAGGTATTAGTAGTGTTCTAGGGAACCGAAAGATAAAATCTTGTAACATACGAACTAAAGAAGATTGTGAAGATATTTTAAAATCTTTCTTCAATCCATCTTATATTCTATATATCGATGCTACAGCTTTATATTCTGGAATTATGACACAACCGATGCCTTATAAAAATTTTAAATGGGAAGATATTGATAAAATTGAAACAGTTTTAACAACAGAAAAAGATTCTAAAACTGGATATTTTATTGAGTGTGACTTAGAATATTCCAAAGAAATTCACGAAAAAACAAAACATTTTCCATTTTTTCCGATTAACCGTCAAGTAAGATATGAGGAATTAACAAAGTGGCAGCAAATGATTGTTAAGAAACCTGGTCGGAATCCACCAAGAAAACTAATTTGTGATCAAAATAATAAAGAAAAGTATTTAGTACATTATAGATTGTTACAATTTTATTTAAACCATGGGATGAAATTGAAGAAAGTTCACTCGATTATATCTTTCAAACAAAAATGTTGGATGAAAAGTTACATTGAAAATAATATCAAGTTAAGGCAAGAAGCAGCTGAGAAGAAAAATGACTTTGGAGTGAAAAATTATAAAGCTTTAAATAATGTTGTATTTGAAAAAACAATGGAAAATATTGATAAGTATAGAGATATCAGGTTAGTTAGTGATCTGAAAGAATATATAAAGATTATCTCTAAACCAACAGTGAAAGATATTCATAAATATTCTAAAGATTTAATATCCGTGGAGATACAACAATATGAAAAGATATACAATAAACCCATGTATATAGCGTTTACAATTTTAGAATTAAATAAGCTACAAATGTATGAAACTTATTATGATATACTTAAACCATATTTTGAAGAAAGGATTTCATTGCATTATATGGATACAGACTCCATGGTATTACATTTAAAATCAGAAGATTTGCAGAAAGAAATCAAGGAAACTCCTGCTTTAGCTGAACTTATAAATAAAAGTGGAGACTTATTCACCTTTAAATATGAAAAACCGATAGTTCCTATTGACAAAGCTATTTTTACAAGATCTAAACAATAATTTTCAAAGTGTGAAAAATTTGATCAAAAAAAAGATGTTAGAAGTAAAGGATGTAAAAAATGTGTTGCGCAATAACTAAGGTATGAAGATTTTGAGAAATGTTTAGAAACAGGTGAAAAAATGTTCAGAGTGATGCATAAGATAAGATCTGATAACTTTCATGATCTTTACTTAGAAGAACAAAATAAATTAGTCTTGAATAATTATGATGATAAAAGAGCTATCCTATCTGATGGTATTCATACTTTACCTTATGGGAATTATAAGTTAGAAGTGATAAAAGTTATCTAAAATCTTTTTATATCTTTCAGTTGTTATAATTTTGGTTTCTAATAAAATCCTAAAAACATCTTATACCGATTTAGATATTTATAACTTAACAGCTTTAGAATATTCTGATTTGTTAAATAGAATTATTTCTTTCTATTCTTAATTCCATCAATTTTTTGATTTATTTATGTGATTATACGTTGACATTCTTCAATTTCTTCAGTTGTTAAAACTTTATCTTCTAAAGCTTTAACTTGGAATAAATATAATTTATTGATACAAAGTTCTAATTGTTCACATATTTCACGATAAATCTTCTTCTTTTTGCTTGTTACACCAATAGAGACACCTTCTCCTAAAAATAATTGAACAGCACCAACACCTCCAATTACACCGCTAATAATTCCAGCACTTGCCCCCAAAATAACCGGAGTTAATCCCCCAACGATAGAGGTTGCAACTGTTAAACTTCCAGCAATGGAAACACAAGTAATTTTTACAATTGAATCAGCTTTAGTCCATCTCTTTTTTATCTTTTTACAATGAATTAATCTTTCTTCAAGTTTCTTTTTCTCCAATAAAAACTCGTTCATTCTGTTTAATTCTATTGGTACACATGGTTTCTCATTGTAATATGTTTTCTCATTGTAAGATGTTTTCTCATTGTAAGATGTTTTCTCATTGTAAGATGTAGTAGGTTTCACAATTTCATTAGAATACTTCCTTTGAATAGTTGGATAAATTTGTGGATATATATGTTCTTCTTCATCATATTCATTCTCATTTTCATCCATTTCGAGAGCTATTTTACGCCCCATTTTTAAGAATAAAATTTATGGATTTTGTTTAATGATTTATAAATCTCAACAATTTTCTCTTCTTCAAGAAGTGTATCATATACAATTAAATCATATATAACACCATGACCTCTCCCCACTCGAAAATGGTTAAAGATTATGTTAGGTCTTTCAACTTCTAATATTTCATTATTGGTGATTATAATGCGTTGTATTCTTTGATTTTTCACTTCTATAACAATTGAATATTTTTTCCTTTGTTCAAGTGGTTTCACTTGCTTTATCTTATCATGGAAAACTTGACGATTTGCTAAAGAAAATATATATTCTCTTCCTTCTGGGAGATAGACTAACCCAATGTTATCGAAAAACTTAACAACCATAAATATTGTGCAGTTTTTTGGAAGCATATAGGAAAGATAATCTTCTCCATCTCTCTTTCCTGGAAAATATATAAATTTCTTCTCTTTAGTTACAAAAGGTTCTTCCCTCCATATAGGATCTAGCGTGTTGATTATACGATTATACTCATTTGGAATGAAACTTATATAAGCTTTACGAAGGTTATCATGAAGTATTTTCTGATTAATATCTTTTATTTGAGATTGAATAATATTTCTAATATTTGGGGGAATATTTTGAATAATTTCATTTTTTAATTTGGTGATATCGCTTTTATTTGCTAACTGATCATTAATTTTCTCAATTTTATCACTAATTTTTTGAGTAAATTTTGTATTTTGCTCAATGTCCTCTTTAGTTTTCTCAATTTTTTCACTGAAATCATTTAGTTGGTGAGTGATTATCACCGCTATATCTTTTCTGGTTTTGTCAATTTTATTATTAGTAAATTGGTTAATATCCTCTTTAGTTTTCTTAATTTTTTCACTTAGTTCTTCTTTAATTTTATCAACTTTCTTTTTCAAATATTCCTTATTTACAACTTCATTATCCTCAACAGGTGAAGAAACATTAGTAATTTTATTCCCATTCATATCTAAAGGTCCTTTCATTTTATCTCCTCTTTCATTTACATATCTTACATCTGTATCTTCTATTTTTAAACCACTTTCTTCTGAAATTCCATAACGTGTTCTCGAAACATAACTACTCATTTTTATAGAAAAAAATCTTGCATTTCTTCATATGTGTTAAGTATAACATCTTCAAAACTAACACCCTTTTCAAGATTATATAAAACATATAAACATAATTGCCCACACATTTTCGTATTATCTGGTTGAATTTGTAAAGTATTATACATTTCATATTCAGCTTCAGTGATAGGTAAAACACCATAAGGATCGAAATAATATTTATTTTTATAAAGACAAACCCAATGACTGCCCTTATTTTTTGACGAGTCTAAGTTTATAATGTAAGAATTTTTTTGCATTTCTTTAAATTCATCATGCATAACAACTTTAACTTTTAACCCAAGATCCTTTGCTATATCTTTTAAATCAAAATTAGTTGTTGTATCAATACCATATTTAAATAAAAACTCTTACAAAGACATCATTTTTTAAGGGAAAAATTAAGCTTATTTCAAATCTAACCACATATTAATTTCTTCACCATTAAAACTAATCAAATCTCCATCTTGATCAATAATTCTGATATGAATACTATCAATCACTTTTCTTGTTATTGGTAAATATTTTGG
>MQRK01246380.1:5389-19069 GCA_001938485.1 Girardia tigrina
TTTTTATGATTTTCATTTATTATATAATTTTTAATTTTTTTAAAATATTTAATAAGCAAATTAATATAAAAATATTTTACCCTTTAAATTAAAAAATAATAAACTATTCAGGCGAGATAGTTTCCAGGTTCGGAAACCCCTCATAATTATATTGATAAATTGTTGTCTTGTGATTTGGCTTTGAAGAAATTTTAATTTTAAATTAATAAATTACTAAATTAAGAATAAAAGTAAACAGTAAATAAAGATATTTTATTAAATAAATATAATATCTGTCTCTATACCCAACTCTTTTATCTGCACACTTTTATACTCTGTTGAACTTCACTTTCTTTTATAAGATAAGTTTTTTCAATTAATTTATATGATATATGTGTAAAATTATTTTGTATTTAAATGTTATCTTACAATAAAAAGAAATTAAAAAAAACTATGAAAGGTAAATCTACCAAAGCTTTATAATAAATTTTGGATGAACGAACGCGGGGTGAATAAACGTGGAATACCTAAATAACAGTTCAACTCATTTTTCGAGGATATATAGGATTATTTTTATGAAATTAAAAAAAATGTAATCACATTCATAGCACAGGTCATATTTCATTCCACCTATAAACTGAATTAAGTATCTAGTGCAGTGTTTCCCAACGTGGGGCAAAACAAAAGTTGACTCATCTTAAAATGAACATGCAAAATTTTATAGTGATTTAAGCTGTATTCCTTGACGCAGTCCCACAATGTAAGTAAATCTAATAGCCACCGATGTATTAAATTATTATGTATTATAAAATATCAGCCACCGATTGACATAGTAACAGTCGTCGCCGGCCGGCAGACTTAATAACATTATCATGCCGATATCTGTTGCTACTGGCGGCGTCAAAGAAATTACAAATTTCTGATAATAATTTTATAAGATGAAATAATACAAGAATTTAATATTCATAGAATCTCTATTTATTCATAAAGATTAAAATTTTTATGATAATTATTTTTCATTTTCAAAGTTTTTTGTTCTCTAACAAATATTTTGAAAATTTACTGTTTTTTCGTAAAAATTTTCTAGTTTTACTTCGGTAAACAATCAATTTTGCATTATCAAAAATGATGTATTATATTCCTGAGAAAAAGAAGGGGAAGTGGAGGGGAAAATAATTTTTTTGTCAAAATTGTGTGGGACATGGCACAAAAATTTGGGAAACACTGATCTAGTGTAAAAGATTCAATCTACTGAGATCAAATAATTATAACCTTTACTTTTTAACCCAAAGTGATAAAATTTAATTCTAGTTGACACAAAGAGAGCTTATCCAATAATTCAAGATTCCATTTCTTTATAAATCTACATATACATTGCTTTAAAAATAATGGTGCAATATAAAACACAAAGGTTATAAATTTTTAGTGCTACAAATAAAACCTCTCGCTTCTTCAAATGACAAACCACTGAACTATTGGGTGAAATTAGAGATAAATATCTCCCATAATAATACCATACACCATCGATAAACTGCCAAATCAATTAAAAATTAATCACAAAACCCAAAACTCGAAATCTTTTGTATTATTGAAAATTGATCAAAACATTCAAACACGTCAAGTACGATACCAATCGATAAAAATCAGTGTCAGTGATAAAACTAGCAAAATGAAGATAATCCAGAATCGAGTGTTCGACTGATTCTGCATGGCTCGCTTGATCTGATCGTTACCATACTCTACATTGAGATTGGAGTGACCGGAATTGATTTCGAGCTGGTTGATCATTTGATGCTGCTCGAGCACATTCTCCGCAAGTGTCTGGTTCATTTTCCCGATCTGTAGAATTTGTCGCTCAATCGCCTCCTTTTCTAATAGGTCGGCATTAAGTCTGCGAAACACTCCCTCTGTATTGATTTGCATCATTTCGAGATCCTGAGGACAGAAATCAGAGTCTGTGTAGTTCACCGAACCGCTTGCTTTATCCACAGGTTCATCGATTTCTGGTCTCGGTTTAGTTCTTTTCATTTGTTTTCGGACGCGTTTAATATTCGACTAGACAATCATTTATTTAATCGGAGATATAATAACTGTTTTCAATATTTTTATTTTACCCATTGCAACTTCTCATGTTTCAGACACAAGTTTGTATTTTAGAAATATCAAGAATATTTTTGTTTGATGCATGCTGTTTTAGAGCGATGTTCCTGCTACCCGGATAGATAATTTTGATATTTTTATCATTGTTAATACTTTCAGAATTTATAAACAGTAATATTTACAGAAATGTAAATATTTAATCCCAAATTTACATATCAAGTTATAAATTCGAATAAATATTCGTAAATTTGAAATAATTTAATCGACCAATATTAATGTTTTTAAATTTAAAAAAATATTATATTTGAAATAACTAGTTTAACTACCTTACTCCTTTGAACAAGCGTGGCTCGTTATCTAAAAACTACCCGGGCGCAACAAGGCAAGTAATGCTCGTTCAAATAAAAAAGACCCAGAGTACGAACGTTACTCGTTCCTTTGTACTTTGTACCCCTAGTTTTTAGGTATTATTCGTTGTTGTAAAATATTCATTGTGAGTTCGAGAAAATCATTTTTAATTTGTTTTGTAGAAATCGTTGCTAAGCAATTTTTGTTATCTACAAAATAAAATTTGAATTTCGATCGAGTTTGTTTTTTTTAGTTTAATAGTTGTTAAGAGAACTCACACATTTGTTACAACATTTATTACAATTAAAATTTGGATCATCTTTATGACAATCAGCAACAACGATTTCGCTTGTATTCATCGATCAATGTTTAATACTTCTCATCCCAAGATCTGAACTAACTTTAATCTATATATCCTAGTTAAAATATTTACTACAAATGCTATTGGTAAAATTAAAATTTATATTAATCATTTAAAATTTACAATAATAATAAATTACTATTTTGAATAATAAATCTAAATTTGAATAAATTAGTTTCAGATTAATGCACGTAAGTGATTGCATAATCATTCATTTCTTATATAAAAGCAATAAAAAAGAACATAATCAGTGATCTGATGATGACGGTTAAACCGTCGAAATATATTATCCTAAAATATATTTTTAAAAATGGCGTTTATTTGTTTATTCCAAATATTCTTCACAATAATAATTGATTATTTTATTTTATAAATTACAGGGTTTTGCACTTAATTTAATCCGGTGTGCAAATAATTTAATTTATGTGTTACTTTAATTAAAATTAATTTATTTTAGGGATGTACCGGTTTTCGCCTCCGGCTCCGGAAAACCGGACATCCGGCAATTTTTTCAACTCCGACAAAATTCTACCAGTTTTGATGCCGGTTTTCTACTCAATGTTTACAAGAATTAGAAACTCACTTAAATAAAGCTCTAAAAACAAATGATGTTAAAATAAGATCTGAAAAATGATGCGTTTACAAATGCATTTATACAGATTTTATTATGAAGTGTCATTTTACAGTAATTTTGATGCCATTTTGAATTGATTTTATGTTATAAATTATTTTCCATAAAATTAAATCGCTTTATATGATTATTTAACAATTACATTAACCTCTAATTACATTAATTAAATTAAAAAAAGTTTAAAATTGTAAATATATATTTATAATATAATATTATAAAAGAAATTTTTTTTTAGATTTCTTATTTTGCATTGTTTAAACGCACTGATTGTAGGATCAGCTTCAACATATTTTCCCTGATTTAATGGGGCCACATCTCGAATAAATTGCTCAAACAAATTATTCCTTTTTTTTCATTCCTTCGATTAACTTCCAAATGTGGTGGTGTTTCACTAATGTTCCAAATGTTTTACTAATATTTTATTGTCTTCACGCATTTATGATCCTAATGCAATCGATTACATAATCAACATTTTGTATTTATATACAGGTGAATTGATTATTAATTAGTGACCTGAAGATGACGGTAGATCCGTCGAAATATATTGTCTTTAAATACCTTTTTTAATGGATGAGTTTGGTTATTAAAAGAAGATTTTCATCCGGACTTCGTTTTATCACTATATATATATATATATATATATTGTTATTTTATTTATTAAGAATTTAAATTTTTACTTTTTTTGTTAAAATTATAGTTATTAAACTTTGTCGCATCTTTATTAAATTTCCATAAATTTAATCGTTTCTCAATTACATTTTTTATTCTATAAAATAACATTTTCATTTCGTTTTCATAATCGTTTAAAAATTATTTTTTAGATTTGGTAAAATAAGGTTTTAAAAATAAAATAAAAATCGAGATTTTCGTTTAATTTAACAATTTTTAAATTACCCTTTTTTTAGATAAAAAAAATTATATTTTCAATAATAATTACGTTTTTAGTTCAATTAAATTTTAACTTTTAAATTACCTTCGCATTTCGGTGAAAATATACTTTTTAAAATAAAATAAGTTATATTTCTTAAAAAATTGAAAATTATATTTTAATTTAAAGTTTATGAATTAATATCATTTTTGATTTGTTTTATGTTTACACAAAAGTTACAAAATCATTTTCTAGTTTATTTATTATTTCCCAAAAAATAAATTTTACATTTCACATAAAATTACAATTTACTTTATTAATAAATCTATTTATTGGTTTTAACTAAATTACTTTTTGCGTTATTTTATAAAAATCTTATTTTAACATAATTTATAAATCTACTTTTCGAAATGTACTTATTTAAATATTAAATTGATTAGATTTTAAATTCGGAAATTTTATGAACTCCGAAAAGCTCTCCTAACAGCTGATATTTGTTTTTTTCTAATTTATATAGTTAATATATTGTATTCTATTTTCTTTTTTATTCTTTTATTAATTTCGTTTTCTTGTTTTTTTTTGTAAAAATGAAAAACACCAAGAAAGTATTTATACATAATTCATGGATTAAAATATTTGCACACCGGATTAAATAAACTGGAAAACCCTTTGTAATATCAGTTTAAATGGACAATTTCTTGCAACTCTTTAACAACGAATTCTAATCAAAATTGTACAGAATTCGACCGGAATATTCTCCAGATATTGTCAAGGAGATTATTAATTATTAGTGATTGTTAAATAAAAATTGTGAAATTGAAAATCATTTGAGTATCATTGATATCGGTAGTGGAACTGGATAATTGGCCAGGGAATTAGTTCCGTTTGCCCGGAAACTCATCGGAAAATTGACAGTAGCAAGTCGCAGATCAAGGAAGCCATTGTCGAATCAATCAAATATGCAATTTATACTGCGAAGAATAAATTTGCCTTAGAATAAGTTTTTGTAACTTGGGGTGAAACACGAAGAGCTTTAAACACGAATCAAGAATAGTAGAAATAAAAACCCCAAATCTTTAAAAAATTATTAATTATTAGTAATTAGCATTATAATATAATGCAAGCGTATTATTGTATTTGCAACAAAATGTATTTTTTTCTATGGTGTATTATAAGTTTTTGACCAACGTATTTCTGGTTACTGAAGACTGTGTTTTTTATGGTTTTAATTTCATAAAATCAATCTTTTAATTGTTGATCATACTAATATTCCGTTGTAAATATCAAAACTGAAGTAAAATTTTCAATATGTAAAGTAAACTTTGTGCAAATAGATGAATTTGAATAATATATCGATTAAAAATATGCATGATTCTGTTAATATTCCCACCTGTTAATTATAAAAAGGGAATTTATATTGAATAATACATATTTATAATCAAAACACAATCAGTTACAACCTCACATTTTCTTTAGATAAGTCTTCGCAACTCTTCATATAAGCGGCAAGCATTTGTGTAACCGCTTCTCGATGCAATCGGATATCTCGCGGCAAATCCGGACTGATATATTTTGAGGATTTGATATAAGTCAAACATTCCTACTATCCAATTTCAATGAAAAATTTCTTGAATCCAGAAGAAATTCTTAAAAATTGCATCCAACCAAGAAAAAATTTATTTCAAATTTATCTTTCAATATAATTTAAAATTATTTATCATTATTTCTCGTATATGGAAAATATATTTTTCAAGTATTTTGTTTAAAATTTTTCAGATATTAAAATTTACTTTGCAGAATTATCTTCCAGTATATTTATTTTAGTGTTGATAAAGGAAAACAGTAAAAATCACGGAATGCAAGTAATCAGGTGCCTTAAATGAATCAAAAGGAAAAGAATCATTAATCAATTATTTTATTTTTAGTCCCAAAAACCTGTAGAATCCTAATTGAGAGGATGTTTTTTTTAAAATAAATTGTCACTATTTTTAATTATCTGAATAAAAAACTTCTTTTAGGTATTTTTTAAAGTTATTTTTTTTTAATTTAGGTGTTGCATGTAAAAACTTTTAATCGTCAATTTTATGAAAAAAATTTTTAGGGTAAAAACTGTCAACTGGCCTGAGTAAGTTGACGTTAAGCCTATTATTTATTATTTGTTAATAATATTATTAAAATTATAATTATTGTTTTTAAATATAAATAAATTTTATAATTACATAAAAACATAAAAATCAGAACATTTAGAATTAATATAGAACTGATGCAGTGTGTATTACTTTGACAATAGCACTTTTTTCTTACAAAAAAATATTTTCATGAAAAATAATGATAAATCCTTCTTAAATGTATATTGATAAAGAAAATGTATGTATTCGGTTATCGGTCCCCACCGGTTTAAGAGTGTCAATCTATAGAAAAATTTTACTTAAACAATGTGTGGCACATTCGTTTTTGCACATTTTCTTCATTTAAGTTGTTTAAATGTCTCTGCTTAGAGCAATTATTGACCAATATGCCAATGAGCTGAAAAGTGACCTTCACATATGCATCATACGCGGCGGCCTTCGACACAATATCTGTCGACTACATCTTGTTTGTGCTTGCTCGCATGAGACTTCAACCTGATTAGATTAATATTATCCGGAAACTGTATAGAGATTGCAGTACCATTATGAGGGTCAGTCCACAAGTCGTATTAATGTTAATGTGGAAGTTCGCCGAGGTTGCCCCTTATCTATAATATTTTTTTTAATAATTTTAAAAATATTTTATTTCATTTCTAAAATATTCTTTTAGTTTGAAATAAAATAAAGAACCTTTTGAAATTCTCAAAATCAAATAAATAACAAAAAATTAATATACAACGATACCTCACTTTGTGTCGGGGTTACGTTCCAAAAAAAACACGACGCGAATTGAAACAACGCAAAGTGAATTAAGATTTTCTATAGCAAACCATGTAAAAATCGACGATAGGTTCCAGAGTTACAAAAATACTATTTTACAAAAAGAAAATTGAACAAAGTAAACAATAATATAAAATTTTATGACATACACTAATACCTCCCTTTGCGTCGGGGTTACGTTCCAAGAAAACACGACGCAAATTTTTGTCACCAAGTTGATAATTTTTCCATTCTTTATATTGGTTTACTTTCTATGTATCCATGGAATTTAGAAACCTATTTTTGAAGGCTTTTTACTCAATCAATTTTCTCCAAACGTTGCACACTTACTCATTCTCGATGACAATAAATGATAATGTGAAAATTTGATCAAAAAATAACTTTTTAAGGTCTCAGAATTGGTAAAAACGGTCCCATCAGAGTTCTTGAACAGTATTAATTGAAAACGATCTACTTATAAATTATAAGTAGTTTATATTACGCAAAAAAAGTAAATGTAATTTTGCCTTCTACAAAAGATAACAAAAAAAATTCTATTGGTAAAGTAGAGTTCTGCCAGCATAAAGAATTGATTAATTTTTTTTGATGCACTAGTTTATATTTTTGGTAATTCTACCAGCAGTGCCCTTTCCACTCATTTGGTTAAAAAATACAAGTGAATGTAAAAAACATACACTAACTCTGCCAATAAATAAATTGGAAAAATATTTACCTTATTTGTAACCAGAAAAAAACCCGTAAAAAATTATTATTCTCTGAAAAAAAAATCACAACACACATTAATTACACGTTAAAACATCGAAAAGAAGTTTTAATAAAGCATTAAATGAAATGATGTATTATTAAATAATGATTAACTGAATGAATGAATAAATAAATGCATTTCAAGTGACATTTCCAAGTGTCCAAATGCAAGGCTGTTTGTTTCATTTAGGGCAAAATATTATGATAAAAATAATAGATTTAGGATTAAAAACATTATATAGTGAAAATTAGCTTTTAAGAATATATACCCGTGCTTTAACATCACTTGCATTTATAGATAAACCACATATTAGAAATGTTTTCAACTTTTTTAAATTAGGTGAGTCTTTCCCAAATTTCCTTGCAGAAATCTACTCATATTTTCACGAATATTATATGGGAACGGAACTTGATGAAATTATATCTAGGGTCAATACTCCATTGCATTTATGGCATGCAAGAACAC
Organism: Girardia tigrina; assembly: GCA_001938485.1. Lineage (NCBI taxonomy): Eukaryota > Metazoa > Platyhelminthes > Tricladida > Dugesiidae > Girardia > Girardia tigrina. Next base: position 13,796 of record MQRK01246380.1, read on the forward strand.
GTCTTTTTAATGATATTCCAAGAACTAATGTCATTGAAGGATGGCACATTTCATTCAGAAATATTTTTGGTATTTTTTTCTGATGTTTTAACGCGCCACGCATAATTGAAACTGAAATTTAAAATTATAAAACAAACAAAGTGAAAATAAAACTGTATTACAATTGCGTTGATTTTCAGTTATAAAGGGATTCCCCGAGTTTTGATGGCATGACGCAATTAGAAAGAGAAGTGGTGCGATCTTTGAGAAAATCAAGAAAATTATTAGGGTGAACCAAAAGTCTTTTCGTATTTTCTACGTCTTTTTGTTCAATTGTTTCTTATTACCAAATAAAGATATTTTATATGCATGTGTTATATGTTTTTAAAGCTCTTGAACTGCTCTATCACAATATATATTAAAACTTCTAATTAATCGTTAATATAATTTTTATGGTCTTTTAGAAAAATCATGGAAAATTTTGAAATTYGTGTTTTTTACGCCATTACTGGAAAGAGGGCTTAAACGCAACTGCAGCAACAAAGAAGATATGCGAAGTTGAAGGCGATAATGTGGTCTCAAATCTTACTGCACAAAATTGGTTCAAAAGGTTCAACGAAGGCGACATTGACCTCGGAGACAATGCACGTTCAGGCCGACCCATCACCGTAGATTCCGGAGCAATTCGTGAAGTCGTCGAGACAAATCCGTCAATAAGTACTCGCAGATTCTCAGCCGAACTCGATATTCCTCAAAAATCCATTGTACGACACCTTCACGCTCTTGGCAAGGTCAATAGATGATGTCGAGAAGTGCCTCATGAATTGACACAAATTCAAGCCGAAAAGCGTTTCGAAACTTGTCAAAAAGTTGCTTGAAAATCCGTGCGATGACCGTTTCATCCGTCGAATTGTAACTTGCGATGAAAAGTGGGTTTACTTCAGTAATCCAGACCAACAAAATCAATTTCGAAGGCGTGATTCACTTCGAGCTGGTTCCAAATGGTCGTACCATCGACGCTGACCTTTACTGCACCCAACTTGATTGCATGTATGCGGCACTTGGCAAAAAATATCCCGCTTTGATCAATCGAAAGCGAGTTCTTCTGCAACAGGACAATGCAAAACCGCACACCCCCAAACAAACAAAGGAAAAAATCAAAAATCTCGACGCCTTTGAACTTCTTCCACACCCAGCGTATAGTCCGGATCTTGCGCCATCCGACTATCACCTTTTCCGCTCTATGGCACACTTTCTTCGCAGTCGAAACTTCAATAATCTGGCCGAGGTCGAAAACGAGTGTCACCAGTTCTTCGCTTCTGAGAACAAGCATTGGTGCAGCAGCGGGATCGCACAACTTGCCCATAGATGGGTTCAAGCTATAGATTCAAATGGCCTTTACTTTGAAACTTAAATGTTTTTTATTTGTTGNAAAATTATGTTTAAATTTTTAATAAAAAATACGAAAAGACTTTTGGTTCACCCTAATACAAAAAATTAAAGACTCGAACCCAAAGCAACGCAACCTCGAAAATCTAACGACGCACAATGAAAATTAGTACTAATTAAACAGCGACACAACTTCGAAAAAAAGCATAACGAAACTACAACGTATTGTTGTAGTTGATGTATTTTAATTACAGAAAATTGAATTTCATTCTCTGAAAAATATTTTAAAATTATCAAATATTAACTGAAAAAAATAATTACAAAATAAAAAAAATACTTAAAAATCCTAATAAACTTTCTAGGATTAAATTAAAATAGAAAAAAATTTTTTAATTTAAATAAAGAAATTTTTAGAAATAAATTAAAAAGTTTATTTAAAAATTTCCAAATTTTTACTGAAAAAAATATTGAAAAAGATTTTTTTAATAATTAAATTTAATTTCTTTAAGTCAAATGGTAATTTAGTAATTAAACACAAATAACACCATTTTAATTTTAAATTTTTATTAGAAAACATGTTTCGCCACTTTTGCAGCATCTTCAGTTTTGTATTTAATTAGAAAGTTATTGTTTATATAGAAAGATGAGCATTACGTCACTGTGTGTTACGTCAAAATACTCTAATATGATTGGAGTATTCATATTATTAGAGTAAACATATTAGTGTATTTTGACGTAATACACTGTGACGTAACGGTCACCTTTCTATATAAACAATAACTTTCCAATTAAATACAGAACTGAAGATGCCACAAAAGTGGCGAAACATGTTTTCGAATAAAAAATTTTAATTAAAATGGTGTTATTTGTGTTTAATTAAATTTAAATAAATTATTAAATATTTTTGAAATTTTTAAAAAACAAAAAATTTTCGTCTAAATATATTGTTATTAATTTCGACGTATCAACCGTCATCATTAGACTGAATTAACAATGATATACTCGCGTTTATATATCAAAGCAATGTTTATGTAATCATTATGTCATTTAAATCATGAAAATACTTTCAATAAAGTTGAAGAGGTTGGTGTTTGGACATTGGTTTTAGGATCAAAAGATTTGATTAACAATGCTTCACTCATCACCCTCTCCCAGTAATTATCGAATTGTGAACACAAAATCTTAAAATTACTTACATCAACTTTACTATTCAAACAGTTCTTCTTATGTTGAGCAATATTGCTATCACTTTCCCTGCGATTATGTTCCTGAATCCATTTAAATTTAAAAATTGCATTTAAGATAGGAAGTTTGTTTTGTAGTAAATCTATCACTACAACTGTGTTATGTTCCAATTTAGTTTATCAATATAAATGTAATGGGTATGACGCCATATACATCGGAGAGACTTGTCGTCATCTCTGTAAACGGATTCAGGAACATAATCGCAGGGAAAGTGATAGCAATATTGCTCAACATAAGAAGAACTGTTTGAATAGTAAAGTTGATGTAAGTAATTTTAAGATTTTGTGTTCACAATTTGATAATTACTGGGAGAGGGTGATGAGTGAAGCATTGTTGATCAAATCTTTTAATCCTAAAATCAATGTCCAAACACCATCCTCTTCAACTTTATTGAAAGTATTTTCATGATTTAAATGACATAATGATTACATAAACATTGCTTTGATATATAAACGCGAGTATATCATCGTTAATTCAGTCTGATGATGACGGTTGGTCCGTCGAAATTAATCACAATATATTTTGACGAAAATTTTTTGTTTTTTAAAAATTCCTTATCGTCATTTTTTACAAGCTTTTATTACGTTTCATTTGTTTGTTTGTTTGTTTGTCTCTATGGATCAAATCTTGCGATCGAAATTTCACCCACTTCCCGTTGTGCTGGTGACTTGAAATTTTCAGGAGTGATGTATTCTAGATGACAATACACTTTTTCACTGTCACTGCTCATTTACCGCCTTTAGTTTGGCCGCAAAAAAAGTAATTAAAGTGTCGTTCTCATGTTTTCCTCAGTAGTAGGCTTTGAAATTTGCTACATCTAAATGCAAATAGAAAGTGGGTTTTCGCCTAGTAGGCTTTGATAATTCAGTCAAAAAATGTGGGAAGTGGGTGAAATAGATACAGAACCGCAAATATATGACAAATTATAAAAGCTTGTACACCAAAAATTTTTTTGGTATGATATTATTTTAAATATTTATATGATTTTTGAAAATATCAAAAAAATAGCAGAATTAGATGAAGATGCTGTACATAAACGAATGTCTAACACACGTTTCAATCTAAATTTTTCCATTAATCTATACTCTTAATAAATTATCTTAATTGAATTCCAATTTTTTTTTGGATTTTTAAAAATTCTTTTTTACTTTTTAATTATTTTTTTCAGTTAATATTTGATAATTTTAAAATATGTTTTCGAGAATGAAAATCAATTTTCTCATTTTAAAATTTATTATTTTTTTCAATTATGAGAATTAAGAAAAAAATAGATATTTTATTAAAAAATAAAACAATATTTTTTAGAAATATATTAAAATAAATTAATAAATATTTTTTTTAAATTAAGAAAAAAAATATCAGAATTAAATGCGCAAAAACTAATGTCCAACACACAATAATTATTATTTGGATTTTTTGTATTGTTTTTATTTTTCAATTATTTTTTTCCAGTTAATATTTGATAATTTTAAAATATTTTTCCGAAAATGAAAATCAATTTTCTTTTATTAAAATTTATTAATTATTCAATTGGGAGAATTTAGAAAAAAATAAATCTTTTATTTCAATATAAAAGAATATTTTTAGAAATTAAATAAAATAATTTATGAATTATTCGAGTATAGTTCGTACGGGCCCAGGGTAAAAATAAAAATATCACAATATGTGAAATATTATCAGCATACCAGGAAAAATATTTCTAAAATTATTAAAAAAAATTATTTAATTTTTTTAAATAACCAATCTTAAGGGAAAATATCTATATTGATTGCGCAATCACTGACTTAAATAGCTTATTTTTAGTATATTTTTTAAATTAAACTTGTTTAGTCTCATTTTTTAAAACTATTTTTTATTTATTCTTATTTTTCCAAAGAGAAAAATTATTCAATTTTAAATTTAAAATATTTTAGGTATAATTGGAAAAATATTAAATAAATTCCAAAACATTTATTTCATTCTGAAATCGTGGTATAAATATTTCCTAAATTAAGTCGAATATTTTCTCGAACAAATCAATGAAGCCAGTGATCACGTAATCAACACAGATATTTTCTGTTCAGTTTCGTTACTTAGAAAATTTTTTTTAATTTTAAAAATATTTTTCCTGGAATGCTGATAATACAGTGAGGTCCATTTAATTATATAAGAAGTCCATTTGATAGTAAATCCATATTTAAAATTGAATGAAAATAAAATTTAACCAATCAAAATGTTAATTTAACAAACATACTCACTCAAATGTCCATTTGATAATAAAATGTCCACTTGAGAATAGAAAATATATGAAAAAATATTTTCTACCACAAAATTATATAATGTCCATTTAGCAATATAAAATTTTGTATGTTTTTTCATAAATTTTTCAATTAAGTTCTTAATAAAATTTTTAATCAAAATATTTTAATAAATTTATTTTAAATTACAAAAATCAATCATATTTTTCAAAAATTTCTTTTAACAATTACCAAAGTAAAAAATACATTAAATTTAATTAAAAAATCAATAAATATTTTTAGAAATTGAATTTTTGTTTTCAATTAAAAAAGTTCGACACTGAAAAAATATTTCAAAAATTTCATAAATCTTACAATTTTAAATATAAAGCATAATTAGCGCAATTTCCATACTGACAATTGCGATTATTAATTGGTTATTTCT
>MQRK01246381.1:0-20075 GCA_001938485.1 Girardia tigrina
TCAATTGTAAACTACTGTAATTATTAATAAATCTTATATAAATAAATTCTTGTTTTACTTTCAGTTTTTATAAATTGTTATTACGATAATAATTTAAATACACCAATATCCCAACAATTCTCTGACATGCAAAAAACTAATTTATAAAAAAACAAAAATTATCAATTAAAAACCTCATTTCACAATCGTAAACTATGGTAATAAGAGAATTTTGTAAAAATTTCCATTTATTTTTACACAAAAATTTTATTGAAGTAATTTTTTATTGAATGAAATAAATTCAAGTTATGTATGATCATGCATCACCTTCTGTATATATAAAATATATAATTTCTTATTTTATTATCTATATTATTAATGATATACCTAAGCTGATCATATGTTTTATTTAATTAATGTAAAAAATTTTTTTGTCTTTTGAAAGCGATTTTTACAATAATCAATTCATTCTTTTATTTACATTTTACAAGTTGAAACTTTCAAAAATTTCAAAACAGAAAATAAAAAAAATTCTAAATCATTAAAAATTACTATTACTGAAAATTTTTCAAAATAAAATTTATTATTTCGATTTGTAAAATCAATAAAAAAATATTTTTTTCCTATCACGATTGATAAACACAAAAATAAGAAAAAAATGATATTTTAAATTAATGAAAAAATCTTAAGTTTATAATTAATCAATTTATTATTGCAATTAATTGATTTTTGCAATTTATTATTGTTAAAATAAAAAAATATGATAAATTAAATTATTAAACAAAAATCCATAATTGATAAACAATAAAAGTTTTAATGAGGTGTTTTAGTAATCGGATTAAATGACGACAATTTAAATTTGAATCACTGTTGAAGTGTTTTTTATTTGTTAATATTCTTTCTCGAACGATGAAATTAATCGCAATTATTTTAATTCTTTTACTTTCAAGTGAGTTATTTAAAACAACAACTGCAACAAATGATATCGAATTTCTATTTAAGTAATCGATCGTCATTTGTCGACGTCAATGAACATCATTCGTCTGACCGTTCAACCGGAGAACGTGATTATTATGAAGGATGACTACTCGAAAATCAAATGTCACATAAATGTGCCCAATGCCAAATATAGCTGGGTATTCGTGAACGAGAGAACGAATACTGAGCAACCAGTCGTCCAAGACCAATACGTGTATGGATCCTTGTTTATCTTTATCTCAGAACTTTTTAAATATATTTACCGGTGTTCAAAAGGTTCCTTACTTTTTTTCAAATAGTAATAACTTTGATGGGACAACGTATATATTCATATGATGCATCTTTTGAAAGATGAGACCGTAAATTTGATACAGAAGCAAAAATTTTAGTATCGACAGTAATCTATTTCAAATTTTAGAGTTCTACTAACAAAATAATGCAACACTTTATGATTTGAAGTATTTAAATAAACTTTAACCAAAATCTAGTGGTTTTATGGCGTTGAATATTGTGGTCATTTTGAAGATCGTATGTAAATTGCTGTAGATAATTGAGCGTTTGTGAACATAAAATGTAACATATGTTTTCCATTTCATGTTTTTTTCCAAAGAAAAAACTAAAATTTAAAAAAAAACATTTTGTTTAATAATTTCTTAACCTTATCAGTAAAATTCGCGATCTCAGCTTTTAAACAATGTATAATATGCATCAATATAACATACCATCATGAAGTTATTTTCATTTAAAGAGGTAAGGAAATTTTCAAAAATTCATTCTGAAAACGAAAAATATTCCCCGATTTTTTATTTCTTTAGAATCAAAGAAAATATTTTCAAGATTAAAATTTCTATGATAAAAAGTCAAGAAAGCACATGATGTTATCTCAATTAAAATGGGATATTTTCATTAAATAGAGAAATTCTGATTAAGATTTCAAACTCTGAATTGATAAAAATCACTCCATGATGAAAAGTCGTAAGTCAATGCCTGAGTAATAAACTGGTTTTTTGGTGTCCTTGTAATAATTCCACCCGTACATTTCTTTCAAGATGGCGACAATAATCGCTTTGGGGAATTTCTGAGCTACACATAATCTGACATGGGCGAGGCTGGTAGCACGGAACTTGTCTAGAATAAGCCGTCAAGTTTAAATTTTCCCAATATAGTTAAGCATTTAGTTGATTTTAGTGTTGCCCATTGAACATCCATTGTCAAGTTTCGACTTCTCTGGAACAAAAAGTTACGGCTCTGTTGGAAATTGCTGAAATCGCGAATGTTGTGGATTTCTTTCACTTTGCTCGCTGTTTTGAGTCCCTAATTGAAAGGGGTTTCAAGGAACAGATTTTACTGATTAAAACTGTTTGATTTCAGGTACCAAATCAGGCTAAAGCCAAAGCAATTAAAGATAAAATTATTCTTTAACCTTAGTTTTTATCCACTCTTCCAAACCATCATAATTTTAATCATCAATTAAATGAAGCTTTATAAATCTTCGGCAATTTAGAAACACTTGGATTTTTTGAATCACACTTTTTTATTTCAATTTCATCCTTAATTTCAAGAATATCATCATTTATATCAAAATAAATGCTAAAGACATTTAAAATGGTCGAAACGTTAATCTCTTTCCAGCAGGATTCAAGTCATTCACAAATGGTATTCCAATCTAATAATCTGTATATTTAATATGTAATTTCTGAGTTTTGTATTTGTTTTCCTTTGATTATTCTGATTCACCGTGAAAACTTTTTGTTTTTAATTTTAGTATTTGAATCTAGAAGAAATAATTGAGTTTCGCAATCATGCTATTTTTTATCCAGCCATTTTATCACATTTATAAAGATATTTTTGACATGTCTCTATGAATCTTTAGATCTACTGAAAAGGATGGCGTTCTCATTCTGAAATATCACAATTCTATTGCGGGAAAATATCGATGTCGAGCGATCGTACCGGATGTCGGGATTGTAATCAGTCAGATCATCCCAGTTGATCTTGCAGGTTTGACTATCATTGTTTGCTTTATTCAATCGTTTGTCACGAAACACAATTTTTAATTAATAACGCTTTCATAGTTAATATAAATTATACAAGCGATACTTACATATTAGAATTTAGACTATTAGAACAGGTGATTTAGTTTTGGCTTGGAATTTACTCTTTAAATCCATCGTCGCTAATCTAATATCATAATAACTAAAAGATGGGACTAAGTAATCAAGAAGACGGTGAAAAGACTGGTAATTAAAGTATCCATTAATAAAGATAAGATTATTAATTTTTCTGAAGGGGAAAATATTTTCCTTTCTAATCAGGGTTGGATGAACTCTCTTAATCAAAAAGTGAAGCTTAAGTATTGTTATCAGATTTTAAAATTTTATCGAAGTTTAATCATAAATTTCATTTTGCAATCAAAGTTAGTGTGTTATAATAAATATGAGCTCTTTAAAAAACTATCAGATCTGGGAGGCTTGATCTTCCACAATGAATTAATGTAAAGTTGATCCAAAGCACATTGCTACTTGAAACCTCAAGATATTCTTTTCACAATATTCTTACAGATACCCATTCTGTTTTAACACCTCTTTTGTCTTTGAGTTTAAATGAGTTCATTCACGAAAATTAATTGAATCACTGTTTTGTTTTTGGAAGTTGAATAAGATTATAAGAAATTTTCTTTTCAAATATGATCGTATTCTGTGAATGATGACAATATCCAACAACGTTCTTTTCAATATATAACATATGTGCATGTACGCGTAATTTGCCAAATTTATTTCACTTAATACTTTTTATGTAAAGCAATTGGTAATTTGGAAACGATAATTTTAATACCGTCTTTGTTGAAGGGTAAAGCTTTTCTCGGTTCAATTATTCGGTTAGAAATAAAAGAATGGTAGTTTAAATAAAAAACCATATCAAATAAAGGTCGCAGAATTACGAAAAAATAATAATGACGTATGTGTTATCGGGTATCACGTGTTTGTCTAGTATATGTAGATGACGCCATGACGCAATCACGGATTTATGGTCACTCTTTTGACGATATTAACTGCGACTGGATTAAATAACATTCCGTGTTGACATTACGCAACAGACACACTCACCGGTTCGCCGATAAGGATTATTTTGATTAGATTTCTGAAAAATACATCTTTGCTGAGATAAGCTGGAAGACAAAGTAGCTAATGCCGAAGAGCGAGTGTGTGCGAGCGGTGCGGACCACAAGGAGCGGCCTTTAGTTGACAACAATATTTTTATATTTAAAAAATCAATCTGAACCTTTTTTAATCATAGATTGCATTAAATTATATAAAGATATAAATAACTTAAAAATTTTAATATTTTTTGCTATATTACGTATCGAAAGCGAGTCTAAAATTTTGTTACTCTTTTGTTATAAGGAGGGAAGAAGTTTGAAATTTGTTACATAACTAAATTTCGTTTTCATTGCAAGATTATTTTGAGATAAAAAGTATCTTGGAAAAATGAATAAAACATTTATTACAATCTTACATAACTTTAACAAACCTCTACACAGGGCCAGATCGACGTCCAATTTTCATTCACAAAAATAGTGTACTACAGGAACAACTCGGAGTTTTTCATTCGACTAATCAAATTGTAGTATTTTTAAACTGTTGAAAAAGTACTTTTAATAATTTTGGATACAACAGAATAGAATAAAAATAATTTTTCGAATCGCTAACGTGACTTTAATTTTCGTTTATCACTTATAATGTCATTTTCATTTTTGAAGAAAATCTGATAAGCTTTTTGAACAGCTGATAATATGGTAAATAGTCTCTCAGATAATAGTACTTTACTGTATGAGTTAACACGTTATTGTATGGGACCATTTACATATCACTAGACTAAATATCCATGTAGCTAATCTTTCTGCAGATTCTTCAGGAAAGGGAAAATTAGAAAGGGAAATCAGTCAAAATAAAAATTTGTTTAAATTTGATTTTTATTTTAACCTTTGAGGACAGTTTTTATTACAGAAATTTTTCTTTTGAACATGAAATTAATTTAGTTCAATTTGTTGATCTCTCTTCTACGAGGCTCTTATTATATATCTCTTTCTTTATCTGATATTAGTAAAATACGCAATATTGTTTTGTCGAAATAAATTGATACATTCACTAACTTCTTGATTGGATCCAATAATCTTATCAGGGAAGCTGTAAACAACTTGAGCTATGTATTAATTGGATCATTGATAATTAGTGATTTCTTATGCATGGAATCAAAAAATTTAGAGATTAAGTCGAGAAACGACACTTGTAACAGAACATCTGGTCTCTATCCAAGAAAACTATCACGTATGACCTAATTATACAAATTACATTATCAAATAAATGCCCTACCATAAAGACTTACCCTTTATTAAACATTTTTCTTTATGGCATTAACACGTAATTATTGAGAGTTGTTTAAAATGGATTGGAACTGGAAGAATATTTGAAAAAACATTGAACCACAGTTAAAATTTGTAATTAAATTTTGATAAAATTAAAAAAAATAAACGTTTTTAGTTCAGAAAAGATCCGACGTAAAGCAAGTAAATTGCTGCGTGCACCGCAATCTTTTCAAATAAACTTATTTCTATTTACGCTTCTCTATTTTTACGGTTAATAACATCTGTTTAAATGCAGTGATAAAGATTTACACGTGTTAACTGAAAGTAATAATTAATAGTATTTTTAATATCGAATTAGTCGATAAATCAATCAATCGATAATTTATTTGATTTTAATGGGTGTAAAATTGCCGCTGGTCGATATTATCGATTTGTGCCAGATTTCCTGTTAGAGCCCCCGAGAGAATTTCTTATTTCCATCGATATTCTGATCGACAATTATCCCATTTTACTCTCATTCTCTCATCAAATAATTCCTATGGAAAAAGAAAATCCACCAATAATTGCTTTTTCAATTGCTTTTCTTTCTAATTTTGATTATTTTTGACAAAAAGCAAACTAGTGTTATATTTTTGCTACTTTCTCATTGAATTTGAACTTCCACAATGCTAATATTTGGTTTTTCCATTTTGCAGCCCGCCTTTGGAACAAGTATTTACAAAATATGTCGTTAAAATATAACTATTGATTCTAGGGATGATAATTTCAGTATTTTAAGATTAATTTTACAAAATTAATTAATGAAATTAATTGGACAAAAGAAAATTTTTAAGATACTATTATTTCAATAACGAAATTAAACCGGAGGAACTCTTGAAATATTCGTCTTCACAATTCTAGTTTATAAAAGATGTGCAGGTTCTTTTCATATAAGTAACAGGATTTGGATGATTGGAAAAAGAAGGAAGATACTTTCCATTAATTCGGCAATTGCACAGTTGGGTCATTTTTACTGTTTGGTGCGGCAATCAAACGAACAGATCCAATGTTACAATTCAGCAGTAACGGAACAACGATGTACTAATGTTTATTTATTTCCATACCACCTCGGTTGTACATTCACTTAAGCAAACAGGACAGTTTTAAGTTATAAATAATTATCAGTATATATGATTATTATTTTAGTTTAAGTAAATATGTAACATTTACTCGTGCCTTTTCTTTAGATTTTGTGTGACGTTGCCATACTTTATTTGTCTAATTATCATAACATGTCACTGAATTTCTTTTAAATATTTAAATTATATCGAATTTTTGTACGGGTCTCCCAGACCAAATCACGCCATCGATGTCACATATTTCTGGCGCCGGGTTAAAATAGAAAATTATAATTTCGAGTCAAATAATATGTAAAATTTATATTGACCTATTAAATTAACTTTTAAATGATTTTTTCGATAATATCAATAAATATATGAGTATACTAATTAATAAGTTTATATTATTTCCCTTGTCTCATTTGTGAAAGAAACGTAAATGAGAATTTTACTTCGAAGAATAATGAATGTAAAAGCTCTGTTGATACATATTGATCTACCTTTAGAGTCCATCGTTAAGTTTCTTTATATTTGAAGTTGTGAGATTGATGAAACGACCATCGGGAACAGTCGGTACATTTTATTTGTGCGGAGGTTCACCGGTAAGAAAGTGCAGCCGACCGCTTTGCCGTCGGTCGTGATCCCCGCATGTAGCAAGCCCGTCGATCGGCGGATTGCCTCTAGTCGGTACAGCAGCCGGTTCGCGCCATTTCTTTGTTGTGAAACGCCGAATGTGGGGCAGTGGGTCCCGCTTGGAATCGTGGGCAGTCTCCTCGATCCACTCTCACGACACCGGGCAGTCTCGTTGATGGTGTAACGAGTATCGATAATATACCGCGTGTGAATAGGTGCCGACGACGCACTATGTCGGATCAATTCCGCCAATAGTGCGGATTTTATGTTAATTTCAAAAGCCATTTTTCGTAACAAAAAATAATGAAGTCGCCAGAATAATAAAGCTCAATGATATTCCTCCATTTTTTTATTCGATAATAATTTTTACATTTTCATTTCGAGTCAACTATTTGCATCTAGTTAAACAACTAACATTTAGTACATGCTCCATCAAACAGAATTTTTGTAACACTTTTAATACGATCAACAAAAAACAATAGTTTTTTTCGATTATTTTTTTATTAGTATTTCTAGAGTTTCACAGAAATAATAAAAAAATAATTGTCTTAATAAAATAATTTCTGTATGTTTGAAGAAGTCCTCTCATTGAGATTGAGCTAATTTTTTTTAAAAATGTACAAATAAAATGTTATTTTCAATAACGAAATATAACATATAACATAACGAAATATAACATTGTGATCCGAAAATGTTTTAATTACAGAGGTTTGTATCATTGTGGATACAATATTTACTAATTTGTGAAAGTTTTATTAGATTCAGTTATTTATTCACAACGATTGATTTAATGGGTTAAAATTGCATTAAAATCAGTATTATTTATTCTGTTAAACTTTATAAAACTCAAAGTGAAACTAAACAAATTTTGTTTCTCAGTTTCTGAAAATATTTATTTTGTGTCTGAGAAACATTCTAAAATCTTCCAAAATTATCGTGTGGCAAACGATGTAGTTTGTCTCCGCCATTGAGACACTCTTTATAACGAAAGACTTTAGAGATGAAAAAAAAAACAATCTGTGAAGTATTTATGTCCTTAGTATTATTCAAATAGTACAAGTTAAAAATTTTTTGCGAATTTTCGTTTTTTGAATCAATTAATGCTATTGTTTGAATTTCATTGAATATTGTTTTTATTTGGGATTTTAAATTTGTCAGGTAAAAATCATATGGTTATATTTTAAAATAAATTAAAGAGTCGTTTCGGATTTAATTTTAATAAAAAGTCAGGATAAATTATATTAAAATAAAAGGACGAAAAAACATTCGGTCATTACACAAATTCGGGATAACATACCTATTTTAAAATTTAAGTTATCGACAATTTAGAACATAATTCAGGAAATGGTGTTTCGAATGGTTAAACAAAATTTTCAAGGAAATGTAAGAATATCCTCCATTGTGTTCTTAAACAGTTATCTGTGACTTATATATCCTCGGGACTGAAAGGATTTATTAAATAATTAAAAATCCAATATCTTATTATCATTAAGAAGCACGTGCCTTCTATAATTTGTCATTTCAAATGAAATTATTTTTATATAATTATCAATTTCTGACGCAGAATCAGAATTTATAATCAATATATTTTGTTATTTTACAATTAAATGCAAATAATTGACAGTATTAAGAACAATAATAGGATTTTCAATATATTTATTGATGTCACAACTTGAATTGCCTTCAGGACAATGCTCCACAAAACTTGAGTCATCGTTCTTGAATGATAATTTTTTAATTCTATTTCTAGACGTCTTATTATTCAAACAAATTTAAATTACAATTTATTTTACAATATCGGTTACAAAATAATTTACAGTTTAAATTACAAAATAATTTTAATTATCTTAAAAATATTTCAAATATATTACTTATCATATATTAATTTAATTTTAAAGTTTTTATTTATATTTTTTTAATTTTCCAAATAATCACACGTTTTAAAACATTTAAAATACCAATCTATCGTCTGGATGAGAGAAACACAATCCTTAAACAACATACAATAGGCCATAAGTACGCGAACTAGGGCACGAGCCCCCAGATGGGTGCACGTGATAATAATTTAGGGGGCGCTTAAAATTTTTCATTTTGTTGTTTCTTCGAATATTTTTTCTTGTTCTTTACCAATTCTAGTAATTCATCTAATTCCATAATTAGCGTGTTAGCGATGTAGAACAATCATGAAGAGTAAAAATCCAAAACAATTATACATGTTCACTATAGATGTGCTATTTTTAAACTGTTAATTAAAAATAACGTTGGCAGACTACTATCACAATCGCAAAATAGTAGCATTAAATAACAGCGACAAAAGCAGCTCAAAATTGGCAACGACAATTGTACAATAACAGATTATGTATAGGTTTATTATGGATGTTTAAATAATTTCTTTAAATAATTAGCTTTCAGGAAATTGCATTTTTTTGAATTTCTTATGCTATTACATTTTCATTTTATATTTTTTTAATATTATTAATTAAATTAGTAAAACGTCTAATGTAAAACTTACCGGATTCCTCCGAAAACAAGCCCATGAACGTATTTTTAGCTGTGATTTTTTTCCCGAAAAATTACTTTTTTTTGAAAAAAATGTAAAGTAGATTTTATAAAATTATATATATTTATTTTTAGTTATTTTAATTGTCCATTTTTTCGAAAAAAATACGATTTTCCGAAAGATGTCACAGTGATCATTTAAAAGTAAATATCTGGTACATGTTGCATTCGATAATTGCATTTTTGATATAAAGAATTAAAAATAAATTTTGCTAATTTTTCTTTATTTCTGCTAAAGAATTAGAACTGTTGTTATTATAATATTTAATTTATAAGAAACAAAATAATGTATTTGTTATTAAAAATGTGTTTGTGCTATTTATGAATATTTTTTATAGTGACATCATGATTTTTTATGAATTTAAATATATTGAAATGAGGGCGCGACATAAAAAGTTTGCGCACCTCTGCAATTAGCATCATTCAAAAATATTCCTCACAGAACGTATTAAATAATTTTAAGAGAAGTTAAATTTTTAGATTAAGAGATAAGATATACTTTTATCTGTTTAAAAAGATACGAACAATAACCGGAAAATATTTTTAAGCAGTTCATAAAAGTTCATAAAAAATAAATATCTTAAATTTATACATTTTTAAGTATACTTATATGTATATATAATTAAAATTAAATTTTTTAATGCTTTTAAAGCAAAAAAATCTCATTGGGGGGATAATTATTACACTGGAATACGTAAAATAATTGATTGATTTACACTAATTACCCTTCATTTTCTTCATTGTTACATCCCATTCGTAGGTGATCTGATCAATTGTACAATATAGATGAAAAAATATAATTTATTATTTTAATTTGTCTTCCATAAAGTTCTTTCTGTCTTGTCTAATCCTAATATTTTCAAAACAAAAATAAAGTTTAAATAAAAATTTGGAATTTTCTCTGAAATTGTTTAATGTCCGATGTTTCATTTGAATATTCACAAATTGCTTGATGTTATTACTCTCCCCTTGGGAAACAAAGTTTTGGAACGTGACTCACGTTCCTAAATAGACTTACTAGCAAAAAATAACAGATAGAAGAATTTTACCCACAGTATTATTTAAATTGCTTTTTCTTCATTCTATTATCTCAAGTGAATTAAAAATAAAATTTAATGATTATTTCTTTTATTTCTGTTACCTTTTAAAATTGAAATGATTGACGGATAAATAATATTTCCTTGATCTCATTGTAATATTTTCTAAATATTTAGTTTCAAGTTAAACTGGTATATTGCAGCAGTATTTTTCAGGTTTCTTTTATTAATCATATAAATCAGAGATATACACTCGCACTTGAGATTCTTAAGAAACATGCTCAAGTTAAATAATCTCTACGACACTTGTAAATTTTGATTACATTTTAAACGTATGTTCCTTTTTTTAAAAATGTTTACAATATAACTACTTTTCAATATCTTTTTAAAAAATCTGAAACATCCGTTTTTAACATTTTTATATTTTACCGAATAAGTAAGGGAAAATTGGACATTCTCCGTTAATTGATATTGTACGTCCTGTCTCACCTCCCACCCCCCTACTCGAATAAGGGATGTATCGCTAAATATTTACAACCAAAAATACATAATGGAACAATTTTGTTTTGTCTTTTTGTTTTTTTACAAACCTTTTCATTAAGATGGTTCACAACGTATTAGGAAAACTCTGTTGACTTGACCAGGATTTTCAGATACTTGAATCCGATGACACTGATTGTCAGCGATACATAATACTGATACAGTTAATTCCAGTACATAAAATACATCGAAATATGTTGAAATCGAAACAGTTATTTTCATCATTATCAAATATTGATTTTTTTATTACTTTTCAATAATTTTTGGATAAACAATTAAAGGAAAGAAGACATCGTTTTACGGATGCTTCAAATATTGCAAGCATCACGAAAAAGCTAATTGGAAAATCGTATGGTTATGTACCAAACCGTGAAATATCATTGCAAAGTTAGAATAACAACGAAGAAAGACGGAATCGTCACAGATCAGAATCCGTGTCATACCCATGAAGGTAACATCTCAACATCAGAAACTTGGTCAGTCGTACGAGATATGAAGAAATAACTTTATATTTTGATTCTGGAACTAGTGCCATTCAAGGAGCCAAAAACGACAGTTTACCTGATACTACTATCATGTATCTTCCGAAGACAAATATATCAACAAAGGTCTGAAACGACATCATAACAAGATGATGAGAGCTAGGCATGAAAAAATAGTGCATTGAAGCCAGGACCAGCCGATACAACTTCGAGATACCTCAAATGTTTAAATAAATTGTTATGTATGACTTGGGTCCAGGAGTGGTTTGACTTATCATTCTAGATAGAGACGTGCTGCTAAATGAATCAGCTCGATCTCAAATCTGTATTGCTGATGGAATCTTTAAAATTGCGCGAACAGTGTTTTTTAGCTTTATTAAATCAATTTTACATGTGGAAATTAAATAAATCCAGTTGGAATGTATTGTTAAATGACAAAAGGACGGCTGATATATACAATCTATTGACCACGACTCTAAAACCTATTCGGATAGCAGTACCAACAAAAATATCGGTTGACTTTGAAATGACAACAATGATTTAATTTACTGCTAAATTTCCAAAGGCTTGGGTAACAGGCTGTTTTTTTGACCTTGTCAGAGTGTAATACGCAATTCGATACGCGAAGTTTGGGATAATCGAAAGGTGAACTAAAAATGATGCCTACATTCGTGACAGTGTGAGCTATCTTGCAGCGTTAGCATTTCTTCCATTGGACGACATTTTAGAAGCATTTAATCTTTTATTCACAAACATGCTTGTTCACAAAATGAATGAATGTCTGAGTTTCTTTGAACATTTACATTCACTTAAGAGATCGTAACGCAACTTTTGTCTCTTTACTCTTTAAATTTGAACTGCGAATCAGCACAAAGCTGCAGCTGCTAGAATTTTGAGACCAATGAACAAAAGTTTAAAGGCGACATCATGGCCTTCAGTCACTTTTTAAATAACATCACAGAAAAAGCTGGAATTTCATGAATGGGATAAGACAGACCATAAACAAATAAGTAATTCTATTACTCCAAGGTTTCTCTGGCTGTGAATTATTCATACTTTAAATAAACGGGTAGCAAGAGCTGTTACTGTTCATAATCTTGTTGAAGTACTTATATTTCTTCTTTTCATCGCTCAGCTGTCACACTCCTGAAAGCTAATATTTAATTAATATTTAAGAAACTTGTTATTTCATTAGTTGTGTTTAAGTTTTGCATAAATATTTCACAAAATCGGGATTACCTGTCATGTTATTTTTTGTGTTATGTATAAATATTTTTTTACGTTTATTTATTTGAAAAAAATGTTATGTTTTATATGTTTATTACTTGATATTTAAAATATTTAAAAATATAAATTGGGATTAAGTGTCCAGGGATTAGGTTTCACTGTGATTAAGTGTCCGCGTACCGCTTGAAATGCATTCTTAATGAACCATATGACGAAATTTAAAGAAAACTATGCTTAAAATGCTGATCTAGGATTTGCTTTGAAGCGGTTTATTCGGATTCGGATTATAGAGATAACATCAGTCTCAGTCTGTATTGTCTGCCGTTATAAGAGCAACTCAGTAGCCGTTTCATTTGATTTCTTTTTTAGATGTTTCATCTCGTTTCAAGCCAAAATATCTATCTATTTGATATGGTAAGATATATTTCTCGATATACCAAGGCATTTTTTCGATTATTCATCGCATTTTAATGGCAAATTACAATTCTTTTGTTTGTTGAGGTTAATCAAGGGTCATTTTTATCAAATCTCTATCTCGAACAGTTTGAACACATTGAATAATATGTTTTGATTTTCATTCTTCAAAAAATTATACCAGTTCCTCTGTCAATAAATTTGGAACTTAAAAATTACCAAGAAAATATAGTCTGCGCCAAGTTATGCGAACAACATTATAGTATGCTATGAATTTTGTTAGAAAAGTTCTATCAGTAATCATTTTTTTAGTTAATTATATATATATTATCTGAACAAATATATCATATAAATATTCAAAAACAAGATTCCTTTAAATGTATAAATACTTATTATATTTTCAGTATCAATTTAAAATTCAAATTAAGCGACAGGTTATTAAGACATTTATATAATTAATTTTTTTTATAATATATAGGTATTTTTTATATTGAGAATTATTAATTAATATTTATTAGAATGAATAAAACCATTTCCAAAGATGTTTATGATATTATTGCAAAGAATTTGAATGATAGAGTACCCGTTTCGAATATTTCAAAAATGCTGAATATAAGCAGATCAACAGTGTATAAATTTAAGGAATTTGGATACCCAAAGTCCAGAGGTCCTATATTAACAATAAAGACCCTAAATTCATTGGACAAGTTAAACGTTCGATTAAAAAATAAAAAAAAGTATAAAAAACGAGTTACAGCAATGGAAATATCGAAAAATTTGACAGTATCAATGTTATTAAGATCCATTCAAAGACGCCTACATGATAATGATTCATTTATTTTCAAAAATATAAGAAGAAAAATCAAACTTACAGACGAACAAAAAAGTTTTAGAATGTATAGCATAGGAGGTTGGATTAAAGAGAACATCGATTTTAAACGAGTTGTTTATTTGGATGAGGCCAGATTTTCTCTGGACGGACCGGATAATTTTATGACCTGAGAGCCAGAAAATGAAGAGACAACTATTTTACGACCGATGCGATACAACAAAAGTGGTTCAGTCATGGTGTTCGGGGCAATTCTATTCGATGGTACATTTTTGATTCGTAAAATTGATGGAAATATGACAGGGGAGAAATATAGCAAATTATTAAAAGATGACATCATACCGAAGGTTAGAGCCAAGTACCGCAACAAATTTTATTTTCAACAAGATAACGCTAGGTTACATACTTGTAAAAAAGTGAAAAAAATTGTTAAATAAAATGAAAGTGCAGCTTCTTATTTGGCCTTCGCATATTCCGGATTTAAACTTAATTGAGAACGTTTGACACCTTCTGAAGGGCGCTGTCTAAGATGGTCAAGACTCCTCAAATAAACAGGATTTATGGATCAAATTGCGAAATGTGTTGAAGAATTTGGTACAAAGCATGAGAACGTTGTGAAGAGTATGTACGATGGCGTAGTGGACAGATATTTAAAAGTGTACTCCAATAATGGAGATTTATTATAATTTAGTCTAATAAATGTTATATTATGTGTCATATACAGACTTTTAACTTTAATATTGGATGGGCAAATATTATACGAATAACCTGTCGCTTAATTTAAAATATTCTTTTATTATTTTTGTTTATTTATAAAATTTAATTAAATCATTTTCTTTATGATATAACATTTTATATTATTTAGAGTCACAATACTGTATTAAACGATAAACAATATCATATACAAATGTAAAGCATAGATATTACTAGGTATACTTCAAAAATCATTTTGTTCGCATAACTTGGCGCGTACTATATATATTACTTAGACAAGGGAATAAGGAACATTAAAATTTTAACTTCACAGAAACGATTTTTAGACAAAAACTATCATTATTTCACTCCTTAAAACATAATTTTTAGTTTTACAAAAACATTTACTAGTATTTGTCCAAAGGTTTTATTTATTTTTTCAAATACTTGAAAAACTATTATATTTAAATGGAATTAAAGGACAAAATTACGGAAAGTCTTCCTGTGTCGTATGTTTAGTTTCTTCTGTGATGCCAATCATATCAAATTATTTTCTAAAAATGAGACAAAGGCCGGTTTCAAAGAAAGACGTGTTCTGTTTATTTATTTTTAAGTAAAAAATATAAAATAGAGAAAGGATAAGTTGAACCCTTTTAAAGGTAATCTGATTTCGATGATTTGATTAAAAATTGAAACGAAATCTACTACAATCAAATATTAAACTGTTTTGACAGTAAAAAATATTGTGACACAATTTTTTCTAAGTGATAATCTAATTGACACTGTGTGAAGAATCCCATTTCAGTGGTACCCCCTCATTATCTGTGGTTTGTCACTGCGCCGATTGCACCTATCACGGTTAGGTCTAGCCGCACTGGTTTTATAATCTAAGATAACTGAACATTTTTTCTATTAATTTAATTTTAAAAAAGTAATATTTAATTTGTTGAATTTCCCATTATATTTTTCTAACAAAATCAGATGAAATCTTTCGAATATAATTCTTATCCAATTATCAAATGTTAACACTGATTATATCAAATCTATGACTCATAAACTGGATCAGTGAGAATTATTCCACTAAAGTTATTTATTTATCTAATAAAACCCCGGTAGACTCTTGACCGTCTTATTCAGAATCATTTGTTATTATCAGGCTTTTTTAAACGTTAATGAAAATATTTGTTCCCAAAGTTACAATCTTTGCTCAAGTTTGCATAAGATTTCATCCGAGTAATTGTGTTTGACAGCGACTGTTTTATAAGGATTGTTTTATTACAGTTGTATAGATTTTATTTTATAATTTCCAAAGACATTTTATCACAAATTAAATTTATATTTTCTATTTTTTAGATATGTTTGTCAACAAATTACCCACGACTAGTCTAGGAAGTGGCTATTATAAAATAAAAGATAGAGCCATATTGACTTGTCCATTTACTTCCGTTCTTCAATCAGAAATCGAATATAAGTAATCATTGTGCATCGATTTCATGAAAATAGTTTAAAATTTCAGATGGGCTGTTAAAAGACCTGAAGGTCAAAAACAAATTTCCTCATCTAAAACTACTGTTTTCCACCACAATGGACGAGTTTTGGAGTTAGAAGTCAGTTCAGATACTTTTGGTAGTTACTTTTGCTCGGGCTTTTATTCAAGATTTGGATTGGAGAGAGCGAGTTCAGATATCGATGTTTTATCAATGGACGAGAAAGGTTAATATTTTATAACATGTATTCTTTGGGAACATAAATAAAATTAAATTTTAATAAAGATAAATTTTTTATGTAAATTCCCATAGCTTTGTATTGAATTTTTCTCTGATATAAAATGTATGACTAAATACTACCATTAATTATTAGTCTAATTTAAGCAGCAAAACTTATATTCGAATATTGTTGGACAAATTAAAAACTCCAGACATGAAAGACCTTTAGGGGCCAACACTGTTAAATATGTCCCATTTATGGATTCCAAAAGAGAAAGCTTTATATCTACATTAGACTCCGTTGATAAAGTGCACGCGGTATAATGAAATTAAGAAATAAGACTAAATTTTGGGGGGGGGGAATCTCAATTTTTGTCGTATGCAGACCTCAAATCACAAGAAATATCTATAAAATATGGCTACTTTATACTTGCCATTTTTAAAATTAAAAAATGGATGAACCTTATTGAGTTTTTACTATATTAACACATTGTGATCGGGCAGTTTTCGGACGCGTACTAGTGCTGGTAACGGGTGATTTTTCGCGTAATTTCGCGCTAACGTAGACCTCTAGAAAAATTGCGATAACTTCAAAAATATTTGTTTGATTTCAATAATTCTTTTTGCAAATTATTTATTTTATTACATTTTATTTTATTATATTTAGAAATGTATTCTTCATCGTTAAACTAATGCAGAATTTCACATAAAGTAGGAAAGTTTTGAAAAAAATCATATTTTTTTTTACATAACATCCTTTATTTTACAAATTATACACAAAAATTATTTCTAAATGTAAAATAAAAATTAGTATTGTTTTAGGGTGTGATATCTTTCAAATTATTATTCTTCGTCTTAATGTTGCATGTAGACCGTTATATGTACGGTTATCTTCGACTATTTTTGTGATGAATAACACTACCTCGGTACCCATCGTACACCCCATCTATTGTTCTCAAAATGTTTTTACCTGCATGGCTACAACCCTACAGACGCTATATAGCAAAAACTCAAGTATATTGGAACCCGTATTTTAACGTGACCCGCGCTCCACTAACAATCTATCAAAAACGTATAAATACGTGATCCGCTCTCTAGCATTAATTTGCTAAAAACGTATCAATACGTGATCCGATTACAATGTGTTAATACTACCGATCAAAAGTTTTCGATCCTCTTTCAAGAAAAATGCAACTGATTTTCAATTTTATAGTACATGCTTTTGAATCAGAGGTTTTATTTTGCAACAGAAATATAATAGAAAGTATAAACCATGAAAATGAAACATTTTTTCCTAATTGTTTTTTTCGCTGGTCGTCCTGGTCTTTCTTCATCAAAAACAGTTCTCTTTTCACGTTTAAACTGGGCAATCCAATCATAAACTGTTGTTTTAGAGGGACTATTTATCCCATAAACATCCCTTTAACTGCTTGATAAGTTCCTGGCTGTCTACCCTTCGTAGAACAAGAAATTTAATCACACTGTGATACTCAACAGGATTCATTTGGGAAAATGAAGAAATGTGTGAAATTTTGTTTCCACTGTGTGTCAGTGACTTTGCATGTTCTTTTGATAAATTATATGGATGAATTTCGATATATGCACATTTTTATGTGTTTAAGGTCTTGCTGTAAAATAAGAGTCGCTTATAATTCTTTGTCCAGACAAAGAGTGTGCCTCTAAAAAATGCTGTACTTACTAGTCTTATAAAAATTTCCCTCAATTTTAACTAAATCTTTTATTTTTTGATCAGCAAACAACCGCAACATGTCACAGAACCATGTCTGTGTTTTATTGTTAGTATAGCGCATTGGTTGCAAACGTTTCGAAGTAGGAATTGGTGTCCTATCCATTCGAAAATTTCAATTCATCCTTATATATGACCTTACACTAGTCTACTGAAGATTTTTAGCTCATTGTAGTCTCTGAGCTAAAATAGGTTTTAGGATATCATACATCCTTTAAATCCATAATTTAGGAGATGGCGTTCCACAATTGAGACAGAAATTAACTTTTGGCGAGTAGAATTTGATTTTTCGTGCATATCTGGTACAGTACGAGTTTTTATCTCTTACTTTGTACCCATATTAAATTATCTTGTCTTTCGAAAAAATGTTTTGTCTTCCAGTTCTAAAACGGCTTTTATTCAATCCAGTTTCTTGTCACCTTGGAAATAATTTAAAAATTTCTTTCTATCATATAATAAATTGTTCCCTTCTTTTTTTTATGTACTGGCTTTCGTGTCACCTTGTCCCGTGTCCAGCCTCATTTTACAATTTTAACCAACTTCCCATGATGCTATGGAGCTGACATTTTCAGGGTAGTTGTATTTTGCGATACAGTATTGATTGAGCAAATCAAATACATCAATAGAAAGAATGGTTTTTAAAAATATTTCTTAAATGTGTTAAATTATTTCATTATTAATTTTAAAAAGTTTTATCATTGAAAATTTAGCTCAGTAATGTGAAGAATGTTTTTTCCGGAAATAAAACTCCTAGTTCTGTTATTCTTAGCCATTATGACATATTTCAATGACCGTTTTATTACTTCACAATGCTGGCAAAGTTTTGTTTATCAGTAATCTTTGATATAGGTAGAGTATGTTATTTTAAGAATTTGATTCTGGTCTTTAAATGTCTTTTTATACCTCCATTCCTGGTTTCAAATAATCACGTCAAAAAATCAAATAAAAATTTAAGTATTTTGAATACGCCATTATCCACTTTTATTAAGAGGTTTGTTTGTTTTGTCAGACAATTTAAGAATTAGTCTGGCATTAAAGGAAATTATAATTAGTGGGAAACAAACCGGGAATCTGGATTGGTAACACCGGCAATCTATGCCGACTGTATAAATATCTATGGAACTTTTCGTCTCACTTCTCTCCATCTCCAAATGACTCATTCAATTTAATTTTCTTCGAGTTTTTTAAATGTTATCATTCTTTTTCTAACTAACAACCAAGAGGAAATGTCGAGTAATTATTAGTCGACTTATTGTGTTGTATGCCGTCAAAATTTTAACTTTCAACTCATGTGTCGTGATTGTGTCAAAATAAATCCTTCTTCGTCGAGCCTTGCTGTGACAGATCGGTCATAGTCGTGTATGCTGCCATAATCTGATCCCCGATAATCGATTTATTATATAACCGTATACAATGAACGATGACAACAAGATTACGTAAATAAATACGGGTAGCAACCTGGATAAGTCAATGCTATTTGTCTGGGGAATATGATGCTGTATCGATTATTCTAACTGTTTCTAATAATGCCATTATTTGTATAATAATGATTCTTACTGTTGTTATTAAATATCACAGTAGTGCTAGTTATTACTCTAAACATGCCATTTTATTGTTCTAGTTGCGAAAGTAGTATTTTATTATATATAATTAATTAATCTCATATGCAATTATAAATAATGTTGGGTTCAGAAAGTTAAAGCCGATTTTCAATAAAAATTCAGAAGTACTATTTATATATATATATATATATATATATATATATATATATATATATATATATATATA
>MQRK01246396.1:23808-34644 GCA_001938485.1 Girardia tigrina
TTTTAAATTTTGAAAATTCTTTTTTATTATAGGAATCGTGCCTGTGTGTCGTGACACACTCTGCGAATTTTTAGAGTCGGTATGCGGCCGAGTCATTGGACTTGTCAGCCGACTTCTAAATTTGGATTTTGCGGATGACTCACGGTAAGTTTTTAATTAAGCTTTGTTTATCTTAATTAATTATTTGAACTTTCAGGGCCTATAACTTTACTCAGGATGGTCCGGTGGCTTCGCGGGTTTATTTCACGGATTGCCCGCGCGGTAACCTATTATGGGAGGGTCGGCTGACCCCGTAGCCTCATCGGGTCGTTCAGTAAGTGACTTTGTTAATTCTGACTAGTTTTTTAATTAATTTTTTGTTCTTTAAGGGTAATAACTGCTTGCAAGGGTTCGTTGTCAACCCATACGTTCTGCCCAGGTATTTATCCTGCAAGGGGCTATCCGGAGGGGGTCGGTTGACCTCTCAACTCCCATGGATAATTCGGTAGGCGATTATATTAAGTTTTTGGTCTATTTTAATTCTTTTTTCTTTCAGGATCTATAACTATTCTCGGGGTATGAAAATCCTCGGCGGGTCGTCATCCTAGATTGCTCGTTTTGCATGTTATGCGGGGTCGGGCTTCTTTTTATTATCGGGTAATTTTTATCGACTTTGTCTATTTCATTCGTTTATGATTGTCTTTTAGTTTTCATCTATGAGCTTCGAGGGAACCGGATACGGAAAACTACCATGTTATGAAGATTTCAAATATATGTATAAAATTTGCCGATTTGTTCTTTGTTTTCTTTGGTGTCTGTTGTGTGTTATGTTTGCGTGTTTGTAGATTGTTTGTTACATTCTAGTGAGTTTTCGACCGTAACAGATGTCAGCAGGGGTCCATCAAACCGAAGTCCCAATTCAGCGGCAATTTCTTTGGACAGCAAAGGCACGTCACTACCGCTATCGATTGGCCATTTTAGTAGGTACCCATTTATAGAGGTCTCAATGTGTTTTCGTCTAGATTTTTGCGTTTCTGGCCTCCCAATTGTTCCCACGACCAAGGTGCTACACGTTTTCTGTTGTTGCTTACAGACCTTGCTAAAGTGTCCGACTTTGTTACAGTTGAAACACTGTTTACCATTAGCAGGGCAATCCCGTCTTTTGTGATTTTGTGATGATCCACACCATTCACACTTCCTTAGACGTCCTTGGTCCTTGCTCGCAATAGTTGCCACGTTTAGTGGGCTGGATAGTTGATTGTACAGTAGACTTTCAGAGGTTCTTTGAGCAGTTTCTTCCAATTGGGCGGTAGCCATGGGCATTTCCTTGCCTGTATTGCTTGGTGAATTCCCGACATACCGCCTTTCTAACTTCATCTTCTTTGAGACCCAAATAGAAAGCGTCGCGGAGAGCTTCATCTGCAAAATCGATAGGGAATTCACAATATTGGCTAATTTTCCGCAATTGGCTAACAAAACGATTGATTGATTGATGTGCTTCATGTTTGGTCGAATATAGAGTCAACCGCTCTTGTAAAATGTTCTTTGATCCTTCTATTTTACGTCGCAAGAAGGCGATTGCACGAGAGTATTCCGTTATTCCGGCATTGTTATCCTCCGCTGATAATTCTGGTCAAGTGATTTCATAATAGAATGATGATAACTTGGATCCAATGCAGAGCAATAATAAATCGAGTTTGTCATTTTCTTCAGTCTTTGAAATCCGCATAAATCTGCCAAATTGTTTGACGAATTGCTCAAAGCCGTCCCGAGTTTCTGCCAATAACGTTGGTGCGGTAATTTTGGACATTAGAATCCGAGAATAATGTTGTATTTTACAAACGATTACACAGAATCAATTCTCGGATATAAAATATAACAAGGATGAATGCACATAGAAAAGGATGAATATATAAGAAAATCAAAACAGCCACCGCTGTCGATTCAGATATACAACAATTAAATTATAACATACAACAGACATCGATCTTGATTGATAAATTAAAATTTTCTTTCCAAACATTTAATTATTCAAACAAATTTAAATTACAATTTTTTACTAAAATATTTTTAAATTATTTACAAAAATATTTTAATTCATTATATACATTATTTTTGATTAAATAGATCTTTACGTTACAATATACTATTAAAATATTTTAAATCACTATCCAATTGATTTAAAATATTTTAATTGAAATATTATTATATATTTATTGATTAAAATATTTTAATTTAATTTTAAAGCTGTTAATTCGATTTTAGAATTGTCCGAATTATCCGATGGTTCAAAACATTCAAAATATCAATCTTCTATCTAGGTGGGAGAAACACAATCCTGGAAAATAACATCTAATAAACATCCTTTGAAAATATTCCTCACAATTACTAATCAGATCAAAGTGATATTATAATAAAAACAAGTAAAATATAAAAAATATCTTTTAAAAAGCACTCTCAAATTGTAATTTCTTCTGCTTTGGAAAACTGCGTAGACCACGAAGATTGATTGAAATTCCCCTTAGATGGAATTCTTTCGGTTTTTTAGGAGATTCGAGTTTCATTTGAAATTAGGTTTTTTAATCGGTGGGACTATGCTCATTTCTGGAATTTTACTTGAAATCGATAGCAATGTTCAACAATTTTATGGAGTCAAGATTTCTAGTGCATGACTCGAACGAGTTGTCGTATATAACGATTTAGGGTGGCAAAATTACCGGCATGTTAAAGGGAGCACTTTGGTATGTAGTCTAATTGTAGAATCTCGAGCTATTTGGTACGGCTAGAAAAGTTATTTTTAAATGAGGAAAATCAAGAACAAATGCAAAAATCACTAATTTTTATATGTTGAATACATGGTCAGAAAACTGTGTTTCTTTATTATTAACAATGCCAAAACTGGTTTAAGAAAAAAACAAATCATTAATCATTTATTAATTGAGTCATAGGTTTTCGTCAAGATAACACAATTGTGTAAACGTTAAGTTCAATCGAGTCACAGGAAGTCGGTGAAAGATCATTTGCAAGATTTGTATCAAACAAACAGGCAAAGTGAGTTAATATAATTGTAATAATAACTAACAGTTAATCGAATGTGTAGTTAATGTATTTATATCGTTTTGAATATTGGAGTTCAGTAAAATTCTTTTATCAAAACTGGATAAATAATGGATTTACAAATGAACAGTCAGCGCTTTTTAGATGTTTGAAACATCGGCTCTGTTCAGATTAATTGATGAATATTCCAGTTACTTAATGCTATTGTGAGAGATTTCCTTTTAATGCATAAATCAGTAGCTAAATTTATTATTTGGAAGATTTTTTATATAAAATCTTTTCCTTGATTTACATTTTTAATACAATGAAAAGATAATTTTTTTAGTTTCATAATCCTTATAATAAATCTCAAAGGAAATATGGATTGATATATTATTTTGTAAATCTATAAATATCATAAAAATTCTTTTTTTGAAAAATATTATATTCTATTGTTATACATATCGTTTTTTGTCTGGTTTCATCTCTGGAAAATTTGTTGGATTGTATGTTCTAACATGTTGTCTGATTGACTTTTTCTTAAGATTATATACTTTTTTAATATAAATAAATATATATTTATTGTACTATAAATATATCATAAGGTATCAGATGATCAAAATAATAAAAATTAAAAAAACATAAACATAATATCATATCACATAAAAAAAAGAAAAAAATATTTAAAGATTAAAAAGATATATCCAAGGGTCATTAAGTGCACTACCGATTAATAGTGATAAAAACAACCATAAAACAACATAAATCTATGCCGAGGATGAACCCAGTTACACTAACCTCTTCTACTACCAAGCAAGAAAGATAAGAAAATCAGATTAGGTCATAAAATTAGAAAATATAAATATTGCTTATTTTAGTCCGGGAATAAAAAAAATAATTATAAAGATATAATAAAAACACCGCATGCAAAAATATTTGTTGGAAAACATTATATGCCATTAACAAAATTATTTTCAGCAAAAAAGGTAGGGGAATTAGTTCCACTGATGATAATAATAAAAATGTTTTAAAAAATTATATCCAAATCAAATGAATGAAATTTTATGAGGACTATTTTAACACGTTGACGGACAGTAGAAACATTAATACATATATTTTACATTTTAATGACGGCTATAGACGCAACTGTCCGTCAACGTGTTAAATGGTTTATGACTGAGGTGTTGATTTGAATGTGTTGTAAAACTGGTGTTTTATTGTGAAATTCTGATTCTTATGGTAATTATAGTGACCTACAGTCACGCATATATATATATATATATATATATATATATATATATATATTTACATGGTGATCAAATGGTTACGCAATGTATTTTTTGCAGAAATGGAATCAGCTCGTCAAGACGAGCATTTCGATATAGAACTTGGAGGATCGGCGTATAGCATAAGGGTCAAATCACACAATTAATGTCAAATTACGTAACTCGCAATTTCGATGCAAATGAGGTATTATTTGAAACATAATTTTATGCTAATTACGAATATGTAATTTGTTTTATTGTGAGATTAGTGTTTTTAGTCATTTTTTAATTTACTATTGCATTATTTTTATTTTAAATTAATTTTAACTGTGATAAATTGTGATTAAAATGTCGAAATATACGGTTGATCATCGTGTCTTCATGGTTATGACCTACAACCAGCTCGAAAATCTTTCGGAAACAGTTAAGGCCTTAAAAAAACAATTTGGAAACCACCATATCATCAACGCTTCAACAATTTTACGGACATTCGAAAAGTTCAAGTCAACTGGCTCAATATTCGATGACAACGAAGGCAAGAAAACTAAAGAAAAAACTGTTAGGACTGTAGAAAACATCGAAAAAGTTCGAGAATATTATCAAGAAATTCCTAGTTCAACGAAAAGACAAGCATCGCGAGTTAACATCAATTCATCGAATTTTAATAATTGATATTGGTCTTTTCCCATACAAAATTCAAGTCAACCAGCCGATTAGTGGAATGGCCAGCAGCAAAAGATTGGAATTTGCAAACAAAATGATAACCTCATTAGAATGTGCAGAAGTTGATTGTAAACGGATTAGGTTCAGCGACGAAGCTCATTTCCATCTGCAAGATTACGTAAACAAGCAGAATTGTCGCATCTGGGGAAGTGAAAATCTTCATTGTTCGATTATTAAGCCATTACACCCCGTTTGGCTTACAATTTGGTGACAATTTCAGCGGAAATGATTATTGGTCAAGTGTTTATTACGCAAAATATTATTGTTGAGCAATATTTCAACATGTTAAATAACGATGTCATCACCTATCAGTCACGTTTAATGAGGCAGCGACGTCCACAAGGAGACCGCGAGGAAGGCCTAAAAGAGCAGAAAATTTAAATTTTAAATTGGAATACAATCCAAACAAAAGTCAAAATCTCGCTCAACAATTAAAAAGAATTGCCAAAAGTAAAGGTATAAATGAAAATAAGGATTCAGAAACAGAAAATATTGTTAAATGTTTACTGAAAAAATTAATCAAAGGCAATTATGATTTCAACATATAATTACATGAAGGTGCATCAGAAATCATCAATATGGCAAAATTGATCAAAAGAGATGTTTATCGTATAGTAAAAGAAAATGAAAAGGGCGCAAATGATGATGATGTTTTACGCAACTTATTAAATGCAAATATGGATAAAAATAAAGTAGTCACCGCACTATTATATATTGTAATAAGGGCACATGAAAAGATAATCTTTTTTCCAACAGCGCAAAATACATATGTGTAATTGGCAGTTGGACTAATAAATAAATGGATATATCAATGGATACAAAGGCAAGGAGGATGGCGAAAAGCAATCCGAGCAGAGGAAAATCGGAACGAAGATTCCGAAGAGGATATATTAATCAAAACTTTCAAGGAAAAATTATGTAGTCGAAACGACAAAAAGAAAAAATCAACGTCATGGCCAATGATATTAATAATGATAATGATGATGTGTGAAGCAGCACAAGGTGTAAATGCTATAATCGCATATGATTGCAAGAAACCAAAATTTGGACAGAAATATTCTCTTCTCAATATAGAAGAATGCCCAGAAGCAAGTCCGATTAGTATTGAAACATTACTGGATAAAACACTAAATGTGTATCAAGAATCAGATTTTATATACACTGAAGCAAGAGAGTGTGTAGTGAAATATGTAGAGAGTGCATTCCATTGCGGAGGAACATTCGATACACCATTGAAACCCACTTATACTCCTGACCCAATACAAATTTCAATGAGCCAATGTGACGAGGCTTTTATTACAAAGAAAATCAAGTTGGATGGTAACGAAATGAACGTTCAAGTTGGAGTAATAGTGAAAGCAGCCTTCAATAAAGAGGGATAGATATCAGGATCGGAATGACGTGGAGGAGAAACTGGCGAATGGTGGGGAAGGAAATAGTCAAATCTTGTCATACGACGACAATACATTGTAGAATTAAGAAACTTTGAAGTAGTATTGATAGTGTCACAAAAAAGATGATGATACATCCATTTTGCATCGTAGACGATGATTTTTGCGATACAGGCGAATCAATAATTCTATATAAAATAAATAAAAAGGAATGTCACCTAACCTTATTGAAACCTACGAGTTTTAAAGAAATTTCCGGATCAATGTTCAAGAATAAATAATCAATTATGGAGTTAAAAGTCCTGATCAATTTCTTGTTCCGCGGTCACAACTGTAGTTCCATTTCGATCATTTAAAGCGACTAATGTCAGTTCTTGCATCGGCAGATATCGAGAACAAGGATTTAGAGTCGCTAACGGAAATGGTACGTGCGAATGAGATCGACAATACCATGCAATATGATAGAGATGAGGCCCTGAGTGTTTATCTCAAAGAGAAATGATTTACTTATTTATTCATTTAATTTTTTTATTCGTTTAAAAAAAAATTATTTATTCGTTAAAAATCTGTTTATGATGCCACTGTATAGTGCTTGGGTCGAAGATATACTGGCTAGGGTGATGTGCTTTTGTAGAAAAAGGTGAAAGTGGAACTTAGTGCTGGTGTCGAGCTGTGGCGTCGTGGTGCTTGTATCCCTGTATGTATATTAAAACGGTTGCGCCAGGTTGCGTACCCCATTACAATAAAATAAATCCATATACAGATAAAAAACGAAAAAAAAATTAACATAATTACACAAAATAAAATAAGACACCAAGAACTAATTCGATCATCAAAATGTAATTAAAAAAATATGTCCTACTTCTGACACCAATTTGTGATGATAAAGAGGCGATTATCGATTGAGAATGTCGATGGATTTTTTGAATTGACCAGATGCCACAAAAACAAAAAAGCATAAAAATTAAAAACCGAAAAACTGCTGATCGATTGGAAATATTTTCTTGCGAACTGAAATTCGATAACCCTTTATTCGATAATCAATGACTTGATTTTACGACAATTTGCATCATTTGAAGTATTTATCTCGATCAGTGCGACGGTAATAATAATATTGAATTGAAATATTGAATTGAAATTTCAACAAAAAATCTTTATTTACAACATTTGATTTCTCATGTTTTTATACATTTAAACAAAATCCTTGTATAACTAATATCGAATTAATAATTCAATTATTAATTCTGTAAATAATACAAATCGATTTATAACACTTAAATATTTCAAATATTTCATTATCAATTTTTCCATTGAATAATACACATAATTGTTGTGGTACACAACAATATATATTACAAATATAAGGATCCTGAATATTATTACATTTTAATGTATTGCCAAAATCATCTCCTGACCTGATGGAGCCTCGAAGTTTGACGCCTTCTCTGCATCATATCCCGTCGATCGTGATTCATCAGTTTCATCAATTCCGGCCATTGTATATCGATATTGATTTTCTCGTCGGTTATACTGGATTTAGTTTTGGTGACTTGGTTATATTTTTTCGTCTTTCTTGAAGCATTGATATCCGAGGTGACCTTGAGCTCCACACACTGAACATTTAAAATATGGACACTCTTCTAACGTGTCCAGACCCTGTACATCCAAAACAGCTTTTCGAATTTTCTGGACATGTACGACGAATATGTCCCAACTTATTGCATCCATAACACAATACATTTGAATAATCCATGTTTCCCGTTTGTTTTTTCGAATATCCCGTCATTGTCCGTCTGTTATAGTCATTGTTTTGAATATTTCTTCGTTGATGTTGTTGTTGAAAATTATTTGTGAATGCCGTTCGTTCTTTCAATGTATCGGCACATGTTTTTCGTCTGTAGATATTGGCGACTTCAACTGCTTGAATTTCTGTTTTAATAATATCCATCTTCTTTATAACTGCTTTGATTGAATCTTGAGATTTAGCTTCTTGAATATAAAATTGAGTTTTGAAATTGACATCTTCTATACAGTGAGTTAAAAAATATGCCATTAGCTCCGGTTTATTCCATTTGTGGAATAAAACTTTATCTATCATCTTCTCAATTTTGTTGACATATGAATTTGCTGTTTCGGCTCCTTTTCTGTAAATCATAAGCTCCTGCAAATCTTGAATTAATGATGTTGGACGTTTGAATGCCTTCCATAACCGATCCGCGAAATTCGTAATTTTCTCATCTACTGCTTCATAAGTAGATATTAAATCTTTATTGATGAATGCTTTGACGAATAAAGATTGAATTCCTAGCTGAATTTGTGAAACTTGAAAGAACCTGTTGCAGTCGGTAATAAACTGCTCCAAATCATTGTGTCCATCGAATATTGTTGGCGCCAAATTGTTGATAACATTTGGCGTGGTCGTCTTATAAGAATTTTCCATATTAAAAATCCAAAAAAATAGATAAACGTTTATTTTTATGACACAAACAAATAATGCGCGTCTAAAATTAATTACACTGAATGATTTAAACATTCTCAGGAGTTTTTATATATTCAGGATCCTTTGATATAATATGATATTGATATAAATAATTATATGTATTTTAATTTATAAATATATAGTCATTAATTATTCTCACATTTATAATTTCATAGAATGTTTAAGATTAATTTTAAGTATTGACATTTTTCTCAAACAAAATACTTGTTTATTTAATTTTTCCTAACACATAAGATCCGAAATAGAAATGATTCAGCAATAAAAATAGTAAACAATTATGAATGTCATTTGTAAGAAATGTATTGCACTAAGTTTAATTCATTCTGACAAAGTTTTTAGATATTTTTATTTAATACAATTAAGAAATAATAATTTGACTAAAATAATTGAATTTTTTATTGTATCCATTTATCCAATAATAAAATGATATAAATAATTCAAAAATTGACTGATTTGAAATTATAATTCAAAAACAAAGGAAAAATTAATCAACCAATACCGATCAAGTGAACGTTTTAAGTAGACAAACAAAACTCAACCATAATGCACGCATGCATGCATGCATTTGGTTACCATGACATCATTGACCAAATAAGTCATTCGCCAATCCCATTTGTTACAAAATAATAATCAATGGTGTATTATTTTTAAAGTGTATTTATTTTAATAAAATCCATAAACAAACCGGCATGAAAAAGTGTATGACGAGAGATGTGTGACGTGTGACGTGTATGCACAGGGAATAATTACGAATGTCACTTCTCATTGGCCGAAACTCATCAGCCAATAGAAATCATTTGGAAAAGTTGTACTGTCAGACGAAATCAGAAGTTTAGTTCTCCACAGCACAAATTCGACTGATGTCAATCGAGATTGTGTGGGATTTATTCTATCTGTGTTTTGGGGATAGATTTGATTCGATTCTATTATGACTATTGTCAATTAATTGATCATCAAATGAAACTGTCTCTCGTATCGAAGATTCTCATTTCGATTATTTTCTTTTCTGGGAAGTTATTTGAATTTGTGTCGACACAAATCGGTGAAAATAATGAGATTCTGATGGTGGGTTTGTCGAGATTCTATTTGCATGGCAGTGTCAATAGTTACTTCGGCTATTCGATTGCGTCTTATGTGGGACAAGAGAAAGCGTATTGTTTGATTGGGGCTCCGCGAGATGAGATGACCGATGAGACAACTGAGAAGAGATCAAACACCGGGTCTGTGTACAGAATATCGATAGAAAATGACGACTGTTCCCTGGTACCGATGGATTCGACCGAGGGGACCGCGTCGACTGTCCAAGGATGTGAGTTAAGATGGATTAGTTTGATTGATAAGGATGTGAAATTGAGGATGATGATACGATTGATCGAGCGACTGTTGACTCTTTTCATAAGAATATTGATATTTAATTATTTAGACTATGAGGATTTAGTTAATTTTCTTTTGCTGACAAATTTCAATAATTTGGATATTGTTAAGAGCACAGACACAATTACTATGCACATATTTATTACTATCAAATTTAGAGTAAGCACAGTTCTCGGAAGTTCTTTCACTATTGTCATCATTCTAATTTGTGTTATTTCTGAATTCTTATTGAATATTTGACCAATTTCTAAATTTTTCAATAAACTTGAAAAGAGATGGCAATTTTTTGGTAAAAGCAAATAAACGCCATTTAAAAATATATTTTATGTTAATATATTTCGACGGCTTAACCGTCATCACCAGACCACTGCTTATGTTCTTTTTTATTGCTTTTATATAAGAAATGAATGATTATGTAATCACTTATGTCAGTCTCATTGACAACTCTTAACATATTAGTTGAGAGTGCTGTTTGAACCGTGATTTTTGGGTCACATGATCTTATCAACAATGCTTCACGTGACATTCTCTCCCAATAATTTTTAAAATGCTTGCAAAAAATCTTAAA
>MQRK01246397.1:2615-20876 GCA_001938485.1 Girardia tigrina
TAATTTCAATTTTTAAAATTTATTAAATTTTACTAATTGAATTGGAAGAAAAATTTAATAGATTAATTTTGGCGAAATAATAAAATTAACAAGAAATTTGTTTAATGATGTGAATTATTGTCATTAATAAAATTTTGATGTTAAATTATGAACCTTGAATCTAGTGATAATGAAAGTCTATTAACGCTACTCACAGAGATTAGACACAATTTCAGTCCAATCAGGTGACGGAAAGGGAGTGGAAAATTGGTTTACAAAATTGTGTCACACACACACACACATATATATATATATAATTAAGAACGCCATTAAAATCAAATTTTATTGTCGCAATATATGTCGGTGGATTTTCAGCCTGAAGATGGTGGAAAATCCACCGAAATATAATAAGTGAGCTAATAAAAGAATGGTAATAAAATAAATAAATTAATGGATTTACACAAATTATATTTCGGTTTCATGTCGATTAATACTTTGTTAATATCTTTAAGTATTTTGAAAGTCCATGGAATTTTCGCTAATTTATTCTTCTAATGACGAATCAAAGTCTCATTGATTATTTTTGTTAATTATTTGTATTTTTGTAAACTGTAGAAATTGTGTTATCTCCAGAAAATGTCTTCTTTCGTTTTTTCTTCGTACGACGATTTTCTAATGAATAATTTGTAAAACGAGAAATTCAATTAAAATCTTTTATGACTTCCTCAAATAATTTATGCAAAAAAGATTTTAAAAATTATATCATTAATTAAAGAAAATCTTAATAAATCCTCTTTCAACTGGACCGAATTCTGCAAAAATAAATAAAAAACAAATAAGTCAATTAATTAAAACAAATTTTATTATCAAATTATTATCAGTAGTAAAACAAAATCGTTTTCAACTCATTATTTTTGTTTGATGTAACTTTTTGAAAGAAGAAAGTTTTAAATATTATTTTTTTCTGATATTAAAATTCAGATCATAGGAGAATGTCCGCGGTCGATGGCCGGCCACAGATATTCAAATCGACTGAACCCAGTTCCCTGATGAATTGCGAGTCGCCTCGGATGCCGCAGCACAGTTGAGACAGGTGAACCGCTCGCTACTCGGGAAATAATATCTTTCTCAAAGATAATTTATTCATGGGTAATGAAAAATCAAATTTACAAGAAATTTCATTCAAAGAAAATTGTGTTGTGAGTATTAAATGCCAAAATTCTGTTAAATAAATTTATTAGAAATTTCATTATAGCCCCCTGATTACGGCTGTGGTCAGGGAGGCGGTGGGTCACCGCTGACGCTAATCAAAGCGGAATTAATAATTAATTCTGAAAAAACCCACAAAAATTATCTTTTTTTGTCCGAACGTAAAAAAACATTCGCCAAAATTGACACATAAATAGTTTGTAAAATGCAAAAGGAAACATAAATTAATTCTTCAAGACAAGCAAAGTTAGCTCGGTAAGTACATTTGAAGGAAAATTTATTGTAAGGAAATGGGGTGAATTTACAGGGACATAAATAAATAATATATAATATATTATAATAAATTTGAAATATTTTAATAAATTTCTTCTTCTCTTCTCTTTCTTTCTCCAATTCTCCTCGAAGCGGTCTTTGATACAGCAGATTGCATATCGAACATTCGCAATGATTTTTTAAGCCTTACTTGAAGTAATTCTAATTCCTATCAATATTATTTTGATATCTTATATTTTATTTTATACTCTATCCTAATCTTTTACATAAATATGAGTTTCTTTCTGCTATTTAGGATTAGATAAAGCCATTTTTATGTGGTAACCCCCTTTCATTTAGAATTATCCTTTTTGATGAAATTAAAATTACAAAGTGCGGGACAGGAATTGAAAATCTTTTTTTGGTCAATGAAAGAAGACAAAATTAGAAAATAAAATTAATTTTTCTCATAAATTTATTAAAAACACTTTAAATAAGTCTATGACTCTTTATGACCTTTATCGTCCCAGACCCGTTAATCTTATTTATTATTTATGTATGACCGTCTTGTTTAGAAACACAAAAGGGATTTATTGACATAAAAGGTCAAATGAAAGAGCATCTGGGAAATATGAACAAAAAACTTTTGTCCTGTTTGAGGATCTATAAAACTTAAATTATTCGAAGATTGCTCTTACTATGGTGACTTGGTTTTTGCCGGACATGTCCGAGAGTAATGTAATTATTAGGGTTATAGATAATACCTTCAAAAAAGGCCTTTTTGAGGCGTTTTCATAAATAGTCAAAAATCGATCAAAATTATTGATTTATTGACAAAAATATTAGAAAATAGTCAAAAATTTACAAAATTCACATTATTAATAAAGAAAATGGAAATAGGAATTAAAAAATCGGATGCCGAAAAGCCATACCGAAGTATGGCTAATATTTTGAATCTAAATTAAAATCAATTGTTAAAATAAAAAATTTTGTATGTTGAGTTTCGTATTTGGAAATGTGTTTCTCCCACCCAGATGGAAAATTGATATTTTAGATGATCACGATAGATAATTATTCGAGTATAATTTATATTTTAAAGTACAGCATAAGATATGTAAAAACATTAAAAATATTAAATCTTTTTAAATTTTCATATTAAAATTTAAATAAAGTAAATAACTTTTAACTAAGTTTTAAATTGAATAAATGTTCCTTCTTTCCATAAAATAATTTTTAAATAAAATTAATACTAAAACTACAAAATCTGAATTTTAAAAATAAAATCTGAAAACAATGAAAAATTTGTTCGAATAATTGTTTATTAACAAACATTAATAAAAAATTATCAATTTAGAACGATGTCGAATGACGAGAGTTTTGCTGAGAGTTGTCCAAAAGACAATTCTGACTGTATTGAAAATAAAAGTTCGAAAACCCATGTTGGTGTTCTTAATAATCATCATAAATAAAAGTATTGCTGTATTCGATATAATCATAATTAAAATTATACAACATTTGGATTTATATTATTGTAGTCAAATTCATTATCACTTTCAATATTATCATTTAAATTTTCATTTTCATAATTATCATTTATATTATAACTTTCACTCTCATAATTATTTTCAAAATCACAATCTTCATTATCCACTTCTTCTTCATTTTGTTCAGTTAAAATATTGTCAATTATTTGCTGGTTATGAAAAGTCACAGCTTCATTATATATTTCTTCAAGATTTAGATTAAAATTTTTAAAAAGTTTCCCACACCATTTTTAAATAAATAATTTATTTTTCATTTTGAAAAAATATAAAAAATAAAATATAAAATGTTAATATTTGTGTGTGCTCGCAGTTTTCATTTTATTCGCATTTTTGCTTGTTTTTTGTGAGATTTATTCTTCGTAAATTTTTGAATTATCTTCACGACTTAATTTTACTTTTAATGCGAAATATTCTATTTTTTAAAAAAAACTTTTATCATTCATATTCAAATTTTTATTTTATTTATTTATCAATTTGAAAATATTCTAATTTAATGTTTATTCATCATATAAAAAAATATTTTCTCAATGAAAAATCGTATTTCTAGAATAATCAAAAATCGTCTTTATTTTTCAAAAATTCATATTATTAATAAAGAAAATAGAAGAAAATAAAAAAAATGATTCTTATTATTAATTAAAACTTGATAAATTCCCTTTTGATTGTTTGGAAAAGAATGTAAAACTAAAGGATTTAAATTCCAACTTGGAAGATAATGAAAAAATAATAACCGTGCATTTAAAGTATAAAAACCAAAATTTGAAACATAAAGAAATATGTAAAAAAATCAATATTTCAACTTATAAATTTAATCGAAT
Source organism: Girardia tigrina (assembly GCA_001938485.1). Classification (NCBI taxonomy): domain Eukaryota; kingdom Metazoa; phylum Platyhelminthes; order Tricladida; family Dugesiidae; genus Girardia; species Girardia tigrina. Next base: position 6,418 of record MQRK01246397.1, read on the forward strand.
AATGAAAGATTTGGAAATAAATTCTTTTTATAGACATCGATTTCAAGTTGGAAAAAGTAGAAGTAAAAATAAAATTAAAAAACAAAAAGTTGAAATAAAAAAAATAATTTCTGAAAGTTTATCTAAAGTAAAAAAAATAAAAATTTAGTTGGGCAGGGAAAAGAATGTCCAAAAATTGGAGCTATTTCAGATACAGAATCTGAACCTTATACAAATAAAAAAAAATTGTGACTGATACAAATAAAAAAGAATAATAATTCTTATTTTTATGTTTAAATAATGGAGAAAAATGAATTTATTCGATTAGCAAAAATTTTTTAGCAAAATTTGTGTTTTAGTTTTAATAGCAATTTTGTTAAATACAGCAACGAATATTATATTTAATAATATTTTTTGACTTTGGTTTTCTTTTTAATTTAATTTTACCTTATTAATTAAAATATAACTATAATTTAAATTATCAAATTATTAATTTTATTTTTCAACTAATTTTAATGTTTCTAATCTGCGGCTCAATACCAACTGACTTTCTTGTTTCGTATAACGCCGGTGTTTTTAGGGGGGCAGCCAGGTCTCACCGGGTGAGATATTTGAAAATTGATATATTTGCCCGATTAATATTTAATATTTTAGAAAAATAATAATTTTGGTCGAGGAGTTAATTATACAGCTGTGATAAAATCTATTATCGAAATTCCTGCTTCACTGATGGACGAAGGAAACTTTGCTCGATCTGATGGAGACTGTTGCTCAGCTTCCTTCTATAATGTGTCTCTTCCACTTTCATCACTTTATTTTCAATTAGTTAATCTGTTTATTTGGTGTCGAAAATCGATATTTTAAGCTTAATTTCGTGATATCCTCATTTTATTATCTTTCAGCTGTTGTGATTCAGAAAATATAATTGAAATTTGTTAAAGAAATATATTTTTATATAAAATACAGAGATAGATTTAATGGTGTAGGGCTACGAATCTGTTATTCTTGGCGATTTTTTATTAATAACCTTTTGGTTTTGTGGGATAAACCTAAAAATTGAGAACAGTGAACCTGCAAATCAGTGGTTGAGCAAGCCCTATGGCGCGGGCCGTTGGCGGAGGAAGAACAGTCGGAATAATTTGGCACTATTAAATTGAACATTCAGATCAACGGAGAGCAAGTTGCTTTGAGCATCATTTGATCAACACTAATTTTTAATTCGACAAACTGTATTAAAATAAAAATGATTATTTTTGTGAGATGACTGAAATAATCGTTTGGGACTATCAAAAGATATAAATTCTGATGTTTGTTTATGTTTTCCAGTTAATTTTGGACTGCACAAGTAATAAATAAAAAAAATCAAAAAATAATAATTAAAATTGCATTTTAAAAATTGTAAAATTGTTTACCTGTGTCGTTTGTTTCGTTTTGAAGTGGAAAAGTAAAAAGTGCTTTGATTGATAAATTGTTTCGATATGTCTTCGTAAAATTGAGAGGAATCATTTGAATGGGCAAAATTGAGTTGGATTATGAAGAAAATGAGAATGATGTCAATGATCGCGCTGTGCATGCGGGAGACGTCGAGATATTTGTACCAATTTTGCATATGGTCTGACACAGCCCTTTCGCTGTGGTATCAAACAAGGGTTTGGAATTGAATTTTTTTCATTTTTCTGACGTTTGAGTGGAGGTCAGCCTTGATGGTTGTTCAATGAACACGGAGACGAAATCTGTGACATGACAATTGATCAGGGACACGACAATTCCGCGATACATTTTCACTGCATCCGCAGTATTCTTTTGCATTTCCGCGGTTATTATTTATATATTCCGTTTATTTAATTTTGGTACATAAATACCCACTGTGTATGGAATTATTTTATCTATATAGTTATTTTCATCCATTTTTAAGTGTCTTAAATAAATTTTTACGAATAACAGTATATTCTGAAAATTAATTTGAAAATCGCTGCAGAACTAAATTAGAGTCTGTGATAGACTTACTTCGTTTATTTTGTCAATGTAAACCGCTTTAACAAGCAGTGATACGAACAGCTCATCAAAGTTGGTCTGCGGAGTACAGTACCTGGAATAGAATGTTAAAAACGGGACGATTTTGGAGATCTATCGTTTCTTCAGCGGTATTGCTGAGGAATGTATTACGATCCATGAGTATATGGAGCTTTGCATCATGCTCCACAATCAAGGCAGGTAGATGTTTTAGGCATAGATAATCCAATTTAAGTACATTTCCACCTTTGACATGTGTATAAAAACTGGTGCACCACATGAGTATCGGTTTGTTTTCAATATAAAAGTTAGCGTGCTCGAGTATGTCCAGAAAATCAAGAGCAACTTTATCTCTCTGCGCTTTAGCAGTGACTTGCTGTTCAAATAATGTCGTCACTGTACCCTGCCTCTCAGCTTGCCAATCCGAGGAAGCTTCTGTCTGACCATTCAGCGTAGCTTCTTTATCTTTTCCAAACTCTGCTACTCAGTCTTTTGCTACGCATTACTCATGATATTTTGACAAACAGGAGTGGCTGTTTGCAGATTATGAATCTCTATTGAACAGTAAGATATAATCAGTCGTTCCCCGCTTCACCCAGTGACCCCACCATCAATGCTTCTCAACCGCAACTGCGCAGCTGCGCTAAATACGTTATCAAAGTGAGAAAATGGAAATCACAAAACTTTTGATTTTCTTATAATGTTTTCTTTAGTTCTTTTTTGCGATGCATATGTGAATTCTCTATTTAATGTATAAATATACTGATTTTTATATTATGAAGATGAACAAATTAATAAAAAGTAAAATGAAATAGAAGAAGTAGGTTTGTTCCCTGAAGTCGGAATACTACTTTATCACTTAACGATTTGACGGGGTTCGATCTATAAATCAGAAATAATTACAAATATCGAACGAAGTAGTAAGATATATTAATAACTCTCTTTTGAGACAGATGTATCAAACTCCTGAGTTAAGGCTGATGAAATCTACAACATGAGCATAACACAGAGCATAAGAAAATATGTTCTATGTCATCGAAGTAACTATATTGTGGATTCATACAGATAATTATAATAGCTGTTGAATCTTTCCTAAAAGGTCATTACCGGCAATAGTTGAAATCTGTATTGGACAAACCAAATGAAATGAAAATTTATTAACATATCTCATTACAAGTCGAAATTTCTTCAATCTAATCTTCTTTGACTTTTTATTCCAAATATGCGTTCCATGATTGATCCGAGCCTCCTGTGTTCCTGGTCATTTGAAATTAGATATTCCATTAAATACAAAGGAAGTAAAAATAAAAATATTCCATCTTCAAAAAAATTAAATACGCTTTCGCTTGATTTAGCCCATCAGAATTCAATTTCCAATCCTCTGCTTCTATTGCAAAATAAATTTGATTAACTGTTTTCATTAATCTTCTTTATATGTGACTTCTTTTATCATGCCTGCTTTCACATAACATCTCGGTTTTCAACCGACATCCAAGATGATTTAGTCTCTCTTCAAATGTTTGTGGTGGTAGAACACGTTTCAATTACTCAAAGTTCGCATTTCATTCTTTAACATTTCTTTGTAGATATAAAAATGGGAGCACATTTAAATATTTATTTCTTCTATCCTCTTCAATTCATCAATTACATCACTGTTTATCGAAGCATGGTTCATGGTCTGGAATAAATACATGTTAGGAAATAAAAAATCAACCGAACTTCGATAAAACTTTATTTCAAATCTAATACATTTTACGGAGCTACCACTTCCATAAACTAAAATTTTCTAATAATTTTTTAACAACAAAACATGTTTTAGCACTATTAACAACATCACAATTTGAATGCAAACATTTATTGACAACACAAACAGATTCTTCACAACAATTTTCAGTGGTCATCTTTCTTTGATTAATATAGTTTTTGATTACATATTCAAATATGAAAAAAACAATGAATATTACATTTTAATTTCTCATAATTTTTATTGGATAAAAAGACATTATGTAATTTTTTAAATAAACATTAATTTTTAAAAATATTAAATTTAATAAGTTAAAATCGTTTACTGAAAATATTATTAAAATTCATAATTATCAAACTTTAATTAATTAGTACTTTAATTTAATATCATTAAATTAATTTCATGAGATTCAAATAATTAATCAATAAACATATCAATCCCAATCTGAGTTGGAGAGTCACAAATCTAAACAGCATACAAACAACAAACTTACAACATTCACAATTATCCCTCACAAGCACTACGGCATCATCAATATATAAGTCAATCAGAAGATGAACTTTTCCAGTAAATATGAATGAACTTTTTTGGACATTTCAAAATGAACATTAATGAATGTAAATACATATTGGCAATATACACAGTTCAGTAGATATATTAGCCTGAATGCAGTTGCTTGTCATGATGAAATTATTTAACATGTTATCATGTAATCGCTGATTTAGTACATTTAGCAGAGAGCAGAATAATGTGAATGAAGCCCGAAGATGAGGAAAAACTACCAAAATATATTAACCCTTCGTAACATGGTGTGACACTTCTGTAACAAACCGTTGTAACTCTTACAGGATCTATAACTATTAACATATCACATTTTAAATCACTGTTGCATATCTGCTACACACCGGTACATGCCCGGTTACAACGGTTTGTTACATAAGTGCCACACCATGTTACGAAGGGTTAAAGTAATAAATTGACCTTATTTTAATGCCATTATTAATTATTCTCAAAATAATTTGTCATTTTTGTTTAAATTTCTGATTAAAAAACATAAATTAATATTAAAAATTGATGAATAATTTTTTTGGAAAATACGAACAATTTTGAATTTTCTTTTTTGGATTTTTAAATTCAGTTTTTTTAAACAAAAAAATCTCAATTAATTGCAATTGTAATTTTAATGAACCGAAAAAACAACAACTGATAATTGTGATGTACTCCTAGTTCCAAATTTATTCTTCAACGATTCATTAGGCGACCCTACGCCAACAGTCGCTGAGCCCCCTACAAACAAGCTCATTTCCAGCAACGATTGAAAAAAGTCACAAATCATTCGCAATTAAAACAAAAAAACAGTTTTGTATTTATTGAAATGTGATTTGTGAAAATATTGTTTGAATGAAATGTCATAAATAAAATTATTTTTCTTTTAATGCATTAAAAAAATAGTTTCCTTTGAGAATCCATTTTGGTCTGACGGAATATTATAATTTATGTATAAATTCGTATCCTAAAATATCGACAATCAATATTTAATTGCTAAAAAATCGAAAAAAAATTAAAGCAAAAATAAATTAAATGTCAACTGGAAATTTTATTTCGAATTGTCAGTTTTATATATAATTTATATTTATTGCAAGATATTTTATAAGAACATTTAAAAGGTTTAAATAGGAAGTTCAAGAACAGGGGGTCAGGCAAATATAATACGTCTTCATCCTTTTGCATAGCAAGTCGATTTTAGCCAAAAAAACTAGTATCCCGGGGCAAGGTACCCTGTACCCTCGGATGTTCCGATTTGACACCATAAAGGAAACCTTAGAAGATCTTTGCATGAAGTCCATATATTAAAAATATAAAACTAAAGTATAAAATTGAAATCTGTTTTATTTTGTATTAAATTTTTATCAATGAAGGAACAAAAATGTTTTATTTTTACACATTAACACTTCCTGCAATTGTTTGTATAGATTTTCATAGATTTATATGTTAACAGGGACTTCCACTTCCATGGCAAATGTTACTACAACCCTTTGAATATTCTTATGCAAGAACATAAGATTTGTACAACCAAAACTTTCACAGTTTTTTTTATTTTTTAGTTGCGTTTATTTTCATTATCCGAAATTTCAGAACTCATTTTTCTCGCAAAAATTTATTAATGACAATAATACAATGACAATAATACATCAAATTTATACAAATTTCCCGTTAAATTAATCATTCCGCCAAAATCTATTTATTAAATTTTTCTTTTAATTTAATTTGTAAAATTTAACTTATAGTTATAAAATTTATTTTTAAATTATAACTAAATTTTTTTTCGAATATTCTATCATAAACTATTAAATTTTTATTTTCCATAAGCCTTTTAATTTAAATAATTATTTCTTAAAAATATTCTAAATTTTAATCCGTTTATTATTTATTTTAAAACTCTTATTTCAAAACTTTTATTAAAACATATCAATTGTTATGAATGTAAACATTTTTTTGTTTTTTTATATAATTATTTAATTTTGTTTTGTTTTCCTTTAATTACGATTTTTGATTTGAAAATTTCTTGTATATTTTTAATTTTTTAAAACTTTCAAATTTGAAAAAATGAATAAATTATTTTGCCGAGTTGCACATTTTAACTAGCTTCTCATACTATTGAATGTTTCTACTTTGGAAATATTCTTCAAAATTTTAACTGATTTCGGAATTTTACTGTGCCATTTTATGTACGAGGGGTATCACAAAAGTTCACGGACTGAGAGATTATGGCGTGGTAACGTGTGTGCGCGACTGTAATGCGCGGTGTGTGTACGATGACATGAAGGGGAACCAACCAATTGTAATTGAGGTGAACTCTCATTGGCTGCACGTTGGCATGTGTGAGACATACGAATGTATTAATTTGTCATTTTTCTCTCTTATAGTTAGTATGGAAGAGGCAGTGAAGTCTCAACCAGCAATCATTTATTTCCTGTGGAAGGAAGACACCCCCGCTGCAGATATTTTGCACCGTTTACACCGCGTATTTGGTGATGCCGCTATGGGAAGAACAGATGTCTTTAAGTGGGTGCAACGATTCCAGGAAGGCGTCAATCATTGGAGGATGATGAAAGCAGTGGGCGACCAACAGCGTCCGGATGTCAAGAAAATGTTAAAGTTATCGAGGAAGTCATTCTTGGTGACATATGTGAAAGTGTATGAAACTGAATAATGATTATATTGAAAAGTTCGATAGCGATTCTGATGAGGATTGATCAATTTTGTTAACTGGAATAAACTTTTTGAATTTTTTATTACTTATCAGTCCGCGAACTTTTGGAACACCCCTCGTATATATAGAAAAGAACACCACACTTAATGATAATATATTTTAACGGTTTTACCCACATCATCTCATATTTTATAACAGTGTTATTCCGAAATATAAAACATTTGATTATAATTTAGATATTATGGAAAATATTTAACTCCTTACTATTAATTTGTGATAAAATATTTATATAAATACAAACTTTTGTGTGTAAATTTCTATATGTAATTTAGTAATTTGTAATTTTTAATTGTTTTTCTAGACATTGATATTTAAATCGATACTATGAAAGAATGAGAAGATTTCTTCATTTTGCTATGTCGTCTCAGCCATTTATTTAATGAAAACTATTAATATTATGTGATTTAATTGTTCTATTCAAATTATTTTGCTTGTTGATGATATATTGTTTCATATTTAATAACCAAAAAGTATTTTTTTGTGTAATGTTTAGTATTTCGCAATCAAAAGTTTTATATTTCGGAATAACACTTTTAGAGCTTCTCACTGCTTATTTATATACTAATCAAACTCATATGTATTCGGACATTTTTAAAATATTTTTTATTAAAAATTTAAAATTATAAATAATATATTAAATAATAATTATTGGTATTATATATATATATATAATATTATATTTGATATTTTTCGATAATCTAAATACAATTCTCAAATAATTTCAAAAAATCAAATAAAAACGTTAAATAACAAAAGTTTTATTCGCATTCAAAAATAAGTTTATTAATTCAAATGAATTCGGACATCTGTTTTTCAAAAAAAAATTAGGCACCTAATATTTAAAATCTTGTAACATCCCTCTTTGCTGTTATGAGATATGACATTCTTCTATTTATTGAATTATATAAAACCTGATATGTATCATTGGAAAAACTATTCCATATTACTAAACCTTTACTCTTCAAATCAATTTTTAGGGCGTTTTTATCGTAATTCCTTTTTCAAAATTGGCAAAACATTCCCTATAGAACATAAATTTGGGCTTCCTGAAGGCCATTTCGAAAAGAAAATATTATTTTTAATCATCCAAGTTTTTGTAAATTTAGAAGTATGACAAGGTGCTCCATCTTGTTGAAAAATGAAATTTTTATTGTTAAAATATTGTGTAATGGATTGGATGAAAATTTCTGTTAATATTTCGTTATACTTTCTTGAGTTCATTGTGCCCTCTATAAGTCTTTTGTTTGTCATACAACCCCAAATCATTACAGTCTCTGGACATTTCAGTGTTCGATTAAAACAGTTCGATTATAATGACTCGGTTTTAAAGTCTTGAGATCAATTGTCAATTTTGACCAATAGACAATTGTAAACGAGATTCATTTGAAAAATAACTTTATTGCAATCAATTTAACTACCTTTAACTATGAATGTGGGCCAATTCAAGTGTCTTTTTCTTTTAAATATGTGTCAGAAATGGTTTGTTTTTAGACTTTAAAATTTTACGTATTGTGTCATTAAGAAAATCTCACCATGTAGAATGAATAATTTAATTCATATATTCGACGTAGACAAGTGGACGGAGAAAAAGAAATGCCTGTTTGCATACTCCATTTCTCGTTGATTACTTGAACATTGGCACAATAATATTGAGGAATTAACCTCTGCAAACACCTGGTATCAGTAGCGTAAGTCAACTTTAGTTGTCCCGATTTCTATGGCTGAGTAATTCTGGCCATATTTAGCTTTTTAATGTTATCGAACAACGTCAACTAATTTTTTTCCAAAATTTGTGGAATTCTCCTCACTGATTTTCTTTTAACATGCATGGCAAATATTTTCTCATCCATCTTTTTTTCCAAGGATCACATTTAAAACAAGTGAAAATTAATTCAACTCAAATATTTAAGCAATAATAACTACTTCTGTTTTTATTAATCCATATTGAATTTAAAATAATTTATTGCCTCCATTTATATTATAATTTTTATTAAGTGTCCGGATTCTTTTGAATTAGATAAAAAATTTCTATTGGAGAATAAAATTTTCATTATTTAACTTTTTATTTCATTTTTTTAATTATTTTAGAATTTTATTTAGATTATCGAATTAATTCATCTATAATGCCAATAAGTACATATAATTTCAAATTTCTATTAAAATTATTTAACGTGTCCAGACACAAATATGAATTGGGGTAGAATTTAGAATGGGATTACTTTTACCTTATGAGTTGTTCATCCTTTTGGATTTACCTGTTTGTGATCCAGTCGATTTTCGTGTTAAAATTGTTGTCCCGATGGACTTGGTTTGAATATATAAATAATCATAGATAAAAAAGGTTGTTAACAAGACTTGTTACAAATATTGACTTTCATGTCTAATTTGCCGCTGGTAATGCTTGAAGTAATTTTAATCGGAGAATCGCCCGTCGGTAGAACGAGTATTATTCTCAAACTCAAAAATGTATTGCTTAATTAGAAAATTAATCGAATAAAGAGTATTAGTTTGGTTTTTCTGATCACATATACTTTATTTTGGAAGCGGAAAAATGATAACAGGAGGATGTATCAAAAGACGAAACTGGGACAATGAATTCGCTCGTTTATAATAATTTAACACCAAGAAAACTCGAGCGTAATGGGTTTATAACTTTTAATTTGGCTGGTTTAAGTTACTAAACAGAAGAAGTCAATGCTAAATTGAAACAAATCAAAATTTATGTCCAATGTTTTTTCATATTCTTTGCCTTCCAATATGCTTACTCAATCAGATAGTCTTAATGCCGTTAGCGCGTTGCCGAACCCCGCGGTGACTGAAAAGATTAGCTTCACTATAAATGCCTAGAGTATTCATCAAAGTTTTTGTAATTTGTCATCTACTTGTGTGCTACTAATAATATAAAATTGTGTAAAAGGGTATCCTAATAAGATCGTCGGTGAATATTGAGGAAAATCATTGAAAAAATGTCTCTTAATTATACAAAATTTAATAAAGTCTTTCTCTATGTTAAAAGTCGAAGGTAAAATGTCATAACTGAAGATTCATCTCGACGTCCTTCATGACGCTCAGTCTCTGTTGAATCCTACACCCAAATCTGAGAAGCGCATTTACAATCGCCAAACAATCGCGAGATGCTCACTGCAATCTCAAATAACTCAAAGAGTAAATATTGACAATGAAATTTTAATCATAGTTTTAAGTAAATTTTGCTCTTGAATTATTTATTCAATTAAAGGAATAAATTTTCGAAAAGAAAAATAACATATATTTATACTGCTCTAAATTGTTTTTATTAGATTGTTTTTCTTTTGAGGCTCGAAATATTTAGCAATGGCAAATATAAAAAACAAATAATGCACCTGTTTGTTGACCTACGGGAGGAGGAATGACAACTGGGAACAGTCAATGGGAAATCAGGTTGTGTGAACAATGGCAATGGCAAATTGTACTTGAGTAAGCTATTTGTAAACTGTAGGCCATAGACGCTCATTTTGAGATTTGATAAAAATAAATATCCCATTTATAGCCCCAATCCTCAGACAATCTATAAAATCCTTATGCATGCACCATTCCTTAGAGGATGTTCCTAAATAATTGCGATAAAGGTTTCCCTATTGAAACAATTTTTTCTATACGTATATAAACCTTTTACAATTCCATTTTACATTTATGTAAAATAATTTCACATTTATTAAAATCAATTTCAAAAAGTATAAATATAAAAATATAAATGAAAATAAATATAAAATGGTAGAGGCACACACATGAATAATAATAAAAAATTAAATATTTAAAACATAAAAAATGAATTTTAAATATAACGTATTTTCAAAATTTTCAAAAATACTAAAAATAAATTATAAATTATTTTTCATTAAAATCGCTGTTGGGTTCTTGATCACGATTATAATTCATTAACACAAAATTTTTAAAAACACAAATAACAGTTATTTGAACAATTTTTCGTCGAGGAACTTTTCTTTTGTTTTCTTTTGACCAGATTTATACATAAAAATATGCGATTATAAATACTGATAATCTATTTATTAAAAACGTTATTTTTAAAATTGAATTTTTATTTTTTTTATTCCATGAATTTTATAGATTAACATTCTACTATTTTATAAAGTTTAATTTAAAATAAGACATAAAATCAACATAATTTATTTTAACTAAATTAACAAAGATTTTTTAATTACTTTAAAATTTGTTTAATGTTATTTTATTTTATCGCTTCTAGCTTCATATGATCAAAAGTGTAAGAACTGTTCTTCCTTGTTTAATATCGGGGACAAGGCTCATTGAGCCTATTGTTGAGATTAAATTGATTTTTGGACATTAGGCAGAAGTTTTTGACTTGCCAGGCTCTGTACACTTTAACTTGTAAAAACGTTTTAATTAATAAAAGATTTTTAAAGTTTTATTTATTATCAATATTTCAATTTAAAAAATATTTTATTACCTAAAATTATTTTAATGATTTATTCGTTACATTTTTTACATGTTTTAATTAACTTAACAAAATATATTTATCATTTTAAACTTATTTTAATGTTTTAGCTCAATTTTTTAATTAAAAAATCCTTTACTATCTATACAATCTATATACAAAAAATAATTAACAATATTTAAATTTATTGTTATATTATTACGATTCATTAATTATAAAATTTTTAATGGCTGTTTTTATTTTTTCCAAAAACTGTTTAAAATTAATTATTTATCAAATCTTTAATTTGCAGAATTTCAAACTGACGGAGGGTTAAAACTTAATAGGGGTTGTATCAAATTTGGGATGGATGTTGAAGGGTTAAGCACTAATAGGGATAAAGAAAATATAAATTCGATCATGAAGCGTGAGAATGTGGTGGTTATAGAGAGACAGAATTGCAAAATTAAATTTGATAAAGAATGGAGCGTTCGTTGGAGTGGAAGTCGGACGCACCAGGCTATCTGCCAAGGAGAGAAACGCGTTTGGATGAATCAAAGGTGAAGGATATGAAAACAATGGATATATTGGGGGAGTTGATTGAAAAGGGTTACTAAGTAGAGTAAAATCAATTAGAAATGGGGGAGTTAGTAGGTTCAATTCTGATTTTGGTATTCTGCAATTGAACAAAGAGAAAATTAGACTAGTCTTTGATTTCTGTGAGGTAAACAAGTATATAGATGTGTGCAGTGGGTTCTCAGATGTGTACATTGAAAGGCTACGCAAATGGAAAAGAAAATATAACGATTTTCCAACTTTAGATTTATCAGCCTTGTACATTGGAGAGACAAGTCGTCATCTCCGCACTAGAATTGCTGAACATACTCAATCGAGTAGAAATAGTTCGATATTGAGCCATATTAAAAGATGTAAAGGTAATCTTATGGATTACAATAAAGATTTTAAAGTGATTTTAAATAATTTTGACACAAATTATGAAAGGATTATTGCCGAAGCATTGTTAATTAAGCATCATAAACCATGCTTAAACGTGCAAGGTGATTCATCTAATCATATTAAAGTTTTTTTAAATATCATTAAAAATACTTTTCTTTTTTTTAAAGAAAAGAAAAAAAAGCATGTTTTTGAGACGTATGATGTAATAATTTTTCAACTATATAAATAGCAATTAATCACTTTATTTTATTGCACTGAAGATGCAGAAATGGTGAAACGCGTTTGTATTGGGAATAAATTTAAAAATCAAAAATGGCCTTTCTTTTCATTGTTATTAATAAATATATAAATTGAGTTTCAATGATTTCTGAAATTGATGTAACAAATACTTCTCAAAGTCCAAGTTTTATTTTTTTGGAGAAATAACAGAAAATGAAACAACTAAACCAAAATGCTCTATCTCCTGCTATTTCTGCTCCAATCTGAAATTACAGATACAAAGAAGAATAACTTACTTTATTGATTTATTTTTTTCCCTTGGATATTTATACCTTAACTCATTTCATAACAACTGATCCAAAACAGCACTGTTGTTTGTCTAAAAAAGATCTTTCGGTTGTATTCTTTAATTAATTAACATATTGTTTATATATGTAAAAAAGTTTTTATGACTCCATATATTTTAATTCGGGTGTGTATTGTCGTAGAATTCCATTAATCGATCGTTATAGAGTTAAATTATTTTGATTAGTTGACTTTGTGAGGGAAAATTCGAATGTTGTAAGTTTTGTTGTTTGTATGCTGTTTAGATTTGTGACTCTCCTACTTAGATGGGATTGATATGTTTATTGATTAATTATTTGAATCTAATGACATTAATTTAATGAGATTAATTTTTAAATACTAATTAATTAAAAGTTTTATAATTATAAATTTTAATAATATTTTTAGTAAACAATTTCAACTTATTAAATTTAATATATTTTAAAAAACTAATGTTTATTTTAAAAATTACTTAATGCATTTTTATCTTATAAAATTTTGAGAAATTAAAAGTTAGTATTAAACCTGTCCTATTTATTTAATTTTTAGATTGGAATAAATAAACAAAAACTATATCAATCAAAGAAAGATGCTCACTGATAATGGTTGTAAAGAATCTGATTGTGTTGTTAATAAATGTTCACTCTCAAATTGTGATGTTGCTAATAGACTTCGTTACAAGAATAAAGTAAGCTCACTCATCATTATACAACAAGTTTATCAGTTAGCTTACTTTATCATATTTCAGCCTCCCTGGTTTCAATAACATGGCGCTTCATCGTCGCTTATATCGAATTCCGCATTCTAGGTACCGATTGTTTTAGTCATTTCGGAATATTGATTGATTTCCAGAATAAACGTTTAACCCCTCAGCCTCTGCAGTCCTCAGAGATCTCTGCAGCCATTAATGCATCTCCAATTTTAAAATTTGCTATTAACACCAAATTCAAACAAAATAGATTGGCTTCCGCTATTTACAAGTAGTACAAGCGTGTTCATTTTTCTAACGAAGTTTTAACAGAAACAGAACCAGCACGAATAAATCCTAGTTAACCTTCATCAATCACCGCTACCTTGAGCAATAAAATGTACACTACAAGAGCGTATCCACGACTATAAACACCGACTCAATGACCATCAAACATTACACAAAATTCAAGAACCTATCAACCTTTCTACAACACATAGCATTCAATCTTCCCTTCCTGTTACACTATGATCTTTGGATAGGTTTTTTTCGAAAACCCCTACCAACATTGGGGTGATACCATCAAAAAATAATATTAATAATTAATACCAAAACTAATTAAACAAGTTAATAAAAAGTCTAGTGACAATTTAAGCGCAATTTCCTTATGTTATTCGGTGCCCAAATATTAAAACGTTTATATCAGTTTATATATATTTGACTATGATTAATTTTTTGTGACCGAACGAAAGGATATTTTTGAAAACTTTCTTCGGCAATATTGTTCTAAATTATTGCAGGAATCGATTGGTAAATGTTTCAAGTCGCT
>MQRK01246403.1:0-16261 GCA_001938485.1 Girardia tigrina
AAGGCGCTCGTATTCAACCTAGATTTACTTGTGATCACGTCATTCACCCAGGAGACTACTGATTTATTGTCACACTTTATCGTGATATCCGTCATTCCCCATTTCACGCACAAATTAAGACCTTTCACGACCGCCTCCAGCTCAGCGATATTTATATGCCTTGAATCTTCTTTTTTCCTCAACCATGACCCATCTTCGATAATTTTACCATTAACTTCAAGTAATACACCCATCGCTATTGAGCTTGCATCACACCACAAAGTACCCACTTTACAATCGCCGATGCTCCACGTGCCACAACATGGGTCATTTTCATCTACCCTTTCCAAAATCCATTTTATCTTCTCAACCACAGATTCGTCCACCGGCGAATCCCAATCCCCCACCGAAGTTCGTTTGAGGAAGGAACACGCCAATCGTAACCATAACGCTATGGGGTAAATACCAGTGAGTTGCCCACACAGAGAATAAAGCTCTCGTCGCGACATCGATTCAGATAAGTCTTTGACCCGTATTCGGTTCGATCGGTTCCACATGATGCTCCCGTCAATGTTTTTAACATCCACTCCGAGAACTCTTACTTTTCTGACAGCATTTACGCGCTCGGGTTGTTTGCACTCTAACCCAAATTTCTTGAACAAACATCTCACTTCATCCGCATTAACCTTGGACTCATCTACAAAAATATCATCAACGTAGAATCCAGTGGCAGCATTAATCGTTTGATCGTACGACAAGACTTTTCTCACAATTTCCGTCATGATGGTAGGGGCTGTATTTAGACCGAGTCCCATCCGTGTTAACGCGAACTTTTTTCCGTTGATAATACATGACTGAAACCGCCAAATGGCGGGAATAATTATAAATAATTAATAAATAATTATATATATTTATAACTAACAAAAAAAATAAATTATTTAATGTTAAAAATTAAAAAAGAAAAAAGCTTAAAATTGCTTTTGCTGTATTGGGAGAAGAGAGAGAAAAATGTAAAAGGTTTATGATTTGATTTGTTTTAATGTTTTAAATTATATAATAAAATTTTGGTAACGAATAAAATATATCAAAGAGATATTGATTTTTTAATTATAAAAGAAAATTAATCTTTGACTGAAATTGAATCTCTAATTTAAAAGAACAGATAACTTTTCCATTTGACTATATTTTTAATGTGGATTATTTTATAAAGGCATTTGAAGATAATCATGTAAGAATTCCCGATCGGAGATTGCATATCACAGAAACTGACGAAATTTCAGCACCTAGTAAAAATTGTGAAGACATTCATGATCAATGGTATGAGTTAATGAGAATATTTCAGTTGTGAAAACAATATTGGAACGAAGTTTTTGAAAATAATCACCAACGAACACGGTGTTAAATCGACCACTGGTGTTTACGAAAGCGACAGTGATTTGCAATTACGGAGAATTTACCTTTACTTTACTTCTGGAATTCATGAAAAGTGTTTACCGATCAGTGTCGTGGTTGAATTGAATAGTACCACTCTCGATTACGTACTGAATGCGAATCTTGGGAAATTGTTTTAACCAGATTAATTCATCGGTGGTTCCTCAAGTGCTTCTAATAATCGCGAAAGAAATACGGTCCTCTTAAGGACCACAATTGACGATTGGGAGCTTGAATTTTGGGGCGCGTTCTTATGGGCCCGAACGTTAATACTTGGCCCCAACAAAAGTAATTTTAAATTATTTCCATTAATCAATCATAAAAATTCATAGCAACGAAAATTGACATTTTTCAAATGTCCCATTGCTACAGACCGTTACGATTTATCAAAATTTCACAATTCCACTGACGATTTCGAGACAATTAACCAACAGTATTAAAATTTTTTTTGAAATATCATCCCGATAAATCGTCACAACATGATATTGTTGACAATAACCAGCAATTTGATCTAATCACGAAAGCGTGGAATATTTTGACAATAAATCATTTACAAAGACTATTGCCATCACAAAACCTTATGAATGTGATGGTTTATATATATATATAATTATATATTTAATTTAATTTAATTTTTTTATTTTAATTATTTAATTTAATTAATTTACTTATTTTAATTTACTTTAATTAATTTTTTTTCTTATTTAAATTATAATGTTGGGTTCAACTAAAGGATCAAAGGCTATCGCAGCGCGACCAATATGTTTTGTCAAATGTATATTTAATTTCATTTTAAAGTGATAAAATTGAAAACTGAATGTTTTATAAATATTAAAATATTTTTAGACAACAGAAATAAAGTGATTTAAAAATAAATTTTTTTTTGCACTTTAGACATTTTAAATTAACAATTTTAAAACATAAAAAATATGAAAAACCAATTATCAATTAAATCGGCCCAGTACCACAAACACCATGATTCTGCTATCATAGTCTCTAGCAAAAATTTATTTATAATTTTGCGTATGTTTTTAAGTTTAAAAACTAATTTTAAATGAAAAATCCAACAACATTTATTTTTTAAATTAATACCCTTGAAAAAAGTAATGTTCCTGATATTATTTTATAATCCTGATAAGATCTAGCTACCACTACAACCATTAAAACCAATTATTATGTGTAAAGAGGCACACAAGTCATTTTCAATGATTTATTTAAATCCACAAAAACAACAATTCAGGAGAATTAATAAAAATATTGTGAATCCTCTTTAAATATAAATATCAATATGTATTTACTATAATATAGATTGTTTGTAATTAGTCATCCTTACATTGTGTACACAAGATTCACCAAATTGACACGGTTCTCCTAGATCAGCCACTGATCTTGAGCTGATCGTGGATTGTGTTTTCCAATCATCATTTATAGCCCTAAGGATGACCTTTTCTAGTTCTCTCGTTTGACAATTCTGATAAACATTTGAAAAATAAAGGCAAATTATGATTTTTCCTTATTTTTTGATTAAGGATCTTTTGAAGGAGCTTACTTTTAAGCATTTCCTTTTCCACAAATTATTCAAAAGATGAAATTATAGACAAAATTTATTTTATTGATATTACAATTTGTGTTTGATTTCCGCTTTACAATTTTCATTTTCACATATTAATGCGAAAACATTATTAAAACATCAATATGCAAATTTATAAAAAATTTTTTTAGATAAGCAACATTGATTTTGTAGAGAATTTGTAAAGTTATCGAAATAATGTATTTTTGCGATTCATATTAATATTAATTTTGCTTATTTTAATGTGAAGTTTCTTATTTTAATTACAGTTTAAAAATTTACGAAAATAAACAATATATTAACTTTATTAATCTTAATATTCCTAGGTTCGATCAACTATTCGAAATTTTTCGCCTCTTTGCCGAACCTAGACTATTCTTTTAGGATCATGTAGAAGCCATTTTATATCTAAAGCAATCAACTTTCATTAAACTCGTTATTTTGGGAAGGTAAAAGGCACACAGAAATGAAGAATATACTTAATAACAGTATCTGTACCTATTCCCAGTAAAATATAAATTTTTTAATTAAAAAAGTTTCAAAATAAAAAGTTCTAAATTTAAATCAATTTTCGACACAAAAAAATATATTTTGATTCTAGTTAGGATTTAATAGGAAATTTCATCAAATCGAATAATTTTGATGTACTGGCCACTGGATAGTTCTGCGGTGACCGGCACATTTCATTTGTAGAGACTCACTGGCGGGCGCGATCGGTAGGTTCCAGTGCCCATCGGTTGGTACTACGGCGTGTGCTGAAACTGCTACGGTCTACAGCGGGTCCCCAAAGAGTTTCACCAAGTCTGCGGTGATCGATGATGTTCGCAGTGGTGAGGGGAAGATTGGCCGTGTCGGTCGGTGGCATCCCGATAATTTGATCGTGATAGGGCCAAGTTAGGTCGGGCCGATTTGTCACGCGGATAAGTGATACGGGTTCCGGTCCGTGGCAATTTTCATGGTGTGTAATTTTCCATCAGTAATAAAACCACATTCGGAATTCATTAAACAAAACATAAATACAAACACCGAATATTTGTATCTTCAAACCATGTCATAAAATTATGATTATTAAATTGTCATTTTTAAATAGTTTTTATTTTGTATTACTTAATTTTTTGAGCACCACAAATGTTATGCATATTTTTGCAATCATGAATCCAAATAACTTAAATTTAAAATTTTTCTCGAACTCATACATCTAGTTGAATAATTGAATGTTATTTTAATATTCAATTATTATTGTTGTTTTAATATTCGATTATTTGTGTTTGAATTTAAATATATTTATTCTTGATGGATTTCGATTCTGTTCTTACTCACCTAAATAAAACACAAAGTTTTATCCATTTGTTAATTTATTCTAAATCCCTATTTTCCAGTTATTTTTTATTATCACGTTATATAAAATCTTTCTCTGAATAGATTTTTTGCTGCAATATTGTTTATAATTTGATCCTTAAATATCATTCAATCCTGATGTAATATCATATCTACTAACCAATAAAATTTAAATTAAATTTTATGTTTGAAATTTTATTTGTATTAAACTACTCTATGATATTTTATATTTCAAGATATTGAAAAAGATTTTATTTTAAAATACACTCGTTGCAAAAACATAAATGTAAAATATTTAAAAATCACAGAAATTAGTAAGTCGATCAAAATGTTATATTTAGGTCTCTGCAATCCATTGTATTTATAAAATCAATCAAAACTATTTAAAGATTATCAATATTCAATAGAAATGTGTTACAATAACATTTCCGATTTGTTTTCATTACTCATTTTGTTTTAATTAGACATTGTTTGTAAACAAAACAATGGTGAGTTGTATTTAAAAGTTGTACTACTTTGAATTTAATACATGTTTAATAGCCAAATCTGCCAAATAAATATTGCTTGTTTAAGTATCCCCGTTGTCCAGACCTCCGGGATCCAATAAGTGTTGTTAATGAAGAAGTCTTAAATGATCGAGAGACTGTCAATTGTTTATCGTGTAGTCATATTTGGATCAATGGAGTTAGGCATATGCTAATATATAAAGCACAAGAAAATGAGCACTCTATGTTCCCAGAAGAATTCAACCCTGAAGAGTGTCCTATCGATCATTTGTGCATAACGGATTTGGAAAACGCACGTCGTGAATATAATGAATATAACCTATTTTACATTCAGATTCACTCAACGACTGAGGTATTTTTTCATGTCAGTGGAGTCCCCGTATCGGTGGGTAACATTGCGGCTCATCAACAACACTAATCTAGCGTTAATTTATATTTTATATTAAGTGTCCTTGAAAATTAGGAATAATTTAATTTTATTTATTTTTGATAAAAAATGCTGACTTATGTAAGGAAGTTTTAGTTATTGTCTTAAAGGTAAACCCATATCGATGTTTTTTTGTCAAAATTGTGACTATTTAGTGATCAAACTGATCTAAAACATGTGTCAGCGGTCAGTCAAAAGAATTATTTAAGATGTGATTCAATTATATATTGTTCTTATGTTTTTCAGTTTATAAATAAATATCAATCATTATGAAATAATCAGATGTGTAAAACCTAAATTAAAGTTTTATATTTCGGAATAACACTGTAAAATTCAGTATTAAGCAAATTAAGTCTTAACAAAAAATGATACATTATTATTGTTTTTAAGGTCTTTGGATTTTTTGAATATTTTAAAACTTTAAATATTAAACAATCTTATTGCGAGTAATATTTTTAATGGTATTTATTGAATGTTGTTTAACTCTTTCGAGACTCGGTACAAATATGTACCACTAAATTAGGCAGATGATCTAGACACTTTCTCTAAGTTTAATTAGCTTGAAAGGCATATATTTTTATTTGTTGATGACGGAGAATAGTGTGGGTTTTATATTTGCACTTTTCCAATAGATTAGTTTAACATTGACTAACAAAATTATAAAAACATAAAAAACATTCGTACTTCCTAGAAAAAAAGATTATCTCGCACGGTGTATAATAAATATAGAAATTTAAATTTGTGTAACTGAATCAAATCGACAATATTCCAGTTGTATTTGCGAAGTTTGATTGATCTTATGAATAAAAAGCTTTTTAAAATAAGCTATCGCGGTATGAAACGGCTGAAGTTTATCGACGAAGTCCGAATGTTTGACGGGCATAGTGACTTTGATACCTGGTGCCGAAAATTCGAAGCCGCAGTGACGTGCGAAATAGAGAAAGTGTCTACCGATGCTCCTGGACTGCAGCTTCCAAATTATTCTCGGGATTCACGAGCGAGGACCAACAGACCTACGAGTCACTGAAAGCCGCACTAACAGCGTCGTACGGGCCTAACCTGCAGGAGGCTTTCAATGAATTTAGATCGAAAAATATCCGACCGGTATACTCAGTCGAGGAATTCATGTCCCCTCCGCGACGACTCGCAACAGCCCTCTGTGCAGAGGGGGAGTGTCAGAAACAATTCCTGCAGCAGGCATTTGTGGCGGGTCTTCCGGCAGAGGTGTCGAAACATTTGGCGTCGGAGACCGGATAGAGAAAGACCCCTCTGTGACCTGATCCAAGTAGCAAAGATGCGGGTAAGTTATTCGAGTCAGCCATTGGTGCAGTGGCGGCAGCAGCATCGGCACCCATCAGAGACGCTGCTTCAAGTTCAACCGACAGCTTAAACTGCAACGGGACTACAGGAGGAAGTCAAAGGTGAAAAAGAGCCCTTCACCGGTTCCAAAATCCGGAGTGTGCTTTATATGCGACGCACCAGATCACTTCTGCGTGGCCTGTCCGCAACGAAATTACATGTTGGGGAAAGACCAACATGCCCTCTATTCTGCGCGGGAATGGTACTTGTAAATGTCAATAAGCAGTTACCGGTAGTCGATGTCTAGGTCGGAGAGCAGTGCACGAGAGCCCTGGTCGACACCGGGTGCTCTGTAACCATGACGAAACAGTGACTCTTGCCACCGAACCGAGTGCAACGGGCATCCGAACAATTACAAACAGTTCTCGGGCAAGCGGTAGTATCTCATGGGGCCTGGGTCGAGATTAAAGTGTCAGGGTTGTCGTTGAAATGATGGGTCCTGATATTTAGGTGTTTAAAACGAATTGGAGAGGAGATGATACTGGAGATGAACGTGATCCGATCGATGGGAGGAGTGAAAGTATGAATCACGGGGAGGAAGCCAGATTTGTGACAAACGCTATGAAATAACCCCATCTAGGTCGGAGAGAGTCAAGATGCGGTAGAAAGAACCACCAGGGCCGCCGTGGCAGCACTGGTGAGCATCATTTGGCTGATCAATTGAATCCGAAATCAGGTGCAGTGAAGGGAGTTGCACCAACTCGTACTGTTGATCAGGACTTCACGGCTGTATTCGATGAATAGTCAAACATAGCAACGGAAAGATGAGCATTTAATAGATATTTCCAACTATCTCATCTAATCCTGCTCATGAGATCACTGTTGTAATAAGCATAACAATTTTATTTGGATTACACTTCAGTTATTTACACTTACAAATACTTAAACAATTCACATATATAATGCGGAATGAAATATGCGAGTAAGGAACTGCTTCAAACCACGTGTTCTACCGCATTTAAACAAGTTCAGCAAGAAGAGCATGAAATTTAACTGCACATGATTGTAGATTCCGAATAAAGCGATTTCGGCGACCCGGTGCTTTAACGAGGTAGTATTTCAACTGTGAGATATGTAAAAATACCGAATCCAGTAATCTAGAGAATTTACTATTCTTACTAAATAAAACAAGATTTTACACGAACAAGAATAATTCACTATTTGGTCAACTATGAGGACAGATGAATTATCCTTTATATATTTTATGGTATTGCGAAATTAATTCAACTATCTCGTTAAATTAACTTCACAATCCTACAAAAAGATAACGAAACGAATCAACAGGTGCTTTAACAAAATATGTAATTGATCAATAACGATAAACTGTTTCACGTTACAAGAAAAATTACGATCAAGTATTTCCGATGTCGACGACGACAATGACTGTTACGCACAAGGGTCAATTTTATATTTCCCAAACGTCGTAACAAAGGAGAATTTGATAAGTTTCCTGATTATCGATTTTTTACAAATTAAAATTTATAAATCAATAAATGAATAATCGACTTTTAAATTTTATAAATTAATGAATGAATAACGTGAGACTTGTTAAAAAATATTTATTTAAATATTTATAAAATCTTTACAAATTACACTTTTAAAAGCAAAAAAGATATAATGATATCCCTTTGTGTATTGTAAAAAATGTTATGGAACTGGGAAG
Source organism: Girardia tigrina (assembly GCA_001938485.1). Classification (NCBI taxonomy): domain Eukaryota; kingdom Metazoa; phylum Platyhelminthes; order Tricladida; family Dugesiidae; genus Girardia; species Girardia tigrina. The sequence continues at coordinate 8,274 of MQRK01246403.1, forward strand.
CACCGTTCTCCAGTTACCAAGAATTTAGGGATTTATAAATAAAAATTATTAATTTAATATATTAAGAAAATGATTGATTTTGAATATTTGATTTTAAGGAAAATTATTTTAAAGATTTCAGTATAACCTCGTTATGACAATTTCCGCTTGAGTCTTCTCGCAATCAGGATCTGAAACTTTCCACAATTTCGTCAATGGATTCGCGCTACCAAGTTTTCGTCAAATAGACTCGATCACAATTATGTCAATGAATTCGCGCTATTAAGTTTTCGCCAAATGGACTCGATCACAATTTCGCCAATGAATTCGCGCTATCAAGTTTCGTCAAATGGACTCAATCGCAAGGAAAGATAAATTTGTGCCTTTTTAAGAAAATGATGTTACCTGCACGGAAAGATAAATTTGTGCGTTTAAGCCGGTTTAAGCTAATGTTTTTATAGCTTTTTGTAGATTCGCGTGGCTTAACAAAATCACCAAACTGAGCACCGCGTGGCAAGACTGGACGTAAGAAAATAATAATCACAAAGTTGAGCATTAAAACAAGCAAAAGATACGCGTGGTAAAGCTTTAACAATGAAAAGGAATTGACCGCAACGGATGCGTGGCCGGCTTGAACGCGCACGGTGATCAAAAATATATGCGTGGCTCAAAAGTGTAGTACGCGTGAGAGAATAAGGTACGCATGACCACGCATCAGTAAGGGAATGCATCATGCGTGAAGATATAATAATAATAATAAAAAATTTTGAAATAAATAAATAACAAGATATTTAATTTAAATTATTTTATATTGAAATATAAATAATAAATAATTACATGCACCAAATTAAAAATTCGCAAGCAAAATATTATAATATGTTAAAAATAACACAATAAAAATTCACAGTGTTTCTATGAACAACAACAAAAAAAGTCTATATTTATATTACCCCAACAGACTGTAGATCCAAAGAAAATAAATGTTCGTCTTTGTTTAGTCTTTTGCAATGTTAGTAGACCACTGTTGATTAATTCGATCGAGTAATAATTCTGATAATTCGGTTTCTGATGTATAAATCGTCAGTTAACGTTTTTATCCGGATTCTTTATATTTAATTAATTTTATTGGTATCCAAGTTAAAAAATTTTTAATTGTATTGATTTCTTTTTTAATCTTTATTTCTATGTTATATAATTTTATAATTAAAATTTCGGTTGTCGACTGAAATTAATTTCGTGATAAAAATAAAAACTTCTCCAGATTTATAGATCGAAATCTTTTGAAGAATGTCTTGGATGAGTTTCTGTTTTCTTTCTTTTCCTTTGTTTCTTTTTTTACTTGGAAATTAATTTTGTCATGACGTAAATGAATTGATTTACTTGCAAAGAAAAAAATTACTGTTATTAAATAATAATAAAAAAATCTTTTATACATAAAAATATTATACATAAACTACTGGCAGTAAAAATAACCAGAATAAGAAAAATAACAGAAAACAATACGAATAAAAAAAATATCGCATAACTAAAAAAAATCAGATATCTGCTTGTTATTTCACTCGTACATACGTGTCCCACGAAAAAAATCAACAAAATAATTAGGGCACCACAAGATACAAAGGTCGACGTCAGCATTTTCAGTTATATAAAATAACCAGCAAGAAATATAATGAGTGCATAACCGTGCATGTGTTGCAGTTTATCCACAGTAAAGAGGGAATGTCTTTCCGCGCTTTGGCAAAGTAAGATGCACTGTCAGATATGAATAACAGAACATACTGAAAATTAATTTTAAAATAGTGGTAACACTGCATTATAGCCTGTGATACACTCATAAGGTTTGCTTTCTCAATGTAAACCGTTTAAGAAAGATGTGATGAGGATATGTCCTTCAAGCTATTTTTAAGTTGGTCTTGTAGCGAAGTACCTGGAATACAATGTTAGAATTTTCTAAATTTGTATTTTTTCAGGGCTAATGCCGAGGAATGTATTACGATCCAGGAGTATAGGTAGCTCTACATCATGCTCCCCAATCAAGGCAGGTATATGGTGAAGGCGTCGCACATGACCTTGTTACAAAATGAGCAGAATTTGTAGACCGCTGTAAAAGTTATCTTTCTAAAACTCTGCTACTCACTCGTTTGCAGATATCTAAGTCGACGTCTCAGACAATAGTATGTAAGTTTAATATATTGGAATTTAATAAAAATGAATTCTTTAAACAACCGTCAAAACTATCTTGATTTCTGAAAGACATTTGAATCATTGGGATTTTAAGGTTTGGTATTACAGTGGAACCTCTGTATAACGAAGTGGAAGGGACCAAAATAATACTTCGTTAAATAAAGGTAATTCTTTATTTCTATGCGATAACAGTGACCAGGTTGACAGCTAATTAATATAGATTAATTAAATTTCATGTTCTCTTAAGTGATAAAATTGCTTTTCTGTGATGTTTAGAACCATTTATAGCAATTGCAGTAGAGGAGGTTTTGTGAATTACATATTTAACAATTGCAGCACAAGTACTGATCAGAATGAAGGGGAGATTAAATGTAATATTAGTAAATGTAATTTCACGTACTAAATGAAATCTATTAATTGTTCATCAAATGAGCGATGTTTATGTGTATCCACTCTTTCCTTTTGAGACTAAGCGGCATTGACTTCGTTATAAAGAGGTAAAATTAAAGTTAAAATTCTTCTTTGATACAGGAAAAATCTTTTGTTAAATAGAAGGAGAAATATATGAGAATTTCAGCTTTTTTGTTCGGGACAAAAAAATTGCTTCGTTAAATAGAGTGAATTGATTTGATTGAAATGAATTCGTTTCGGCGATTTCTAAGGATCTTTTCTCTTCGGGATATAGTTTTAATCATATATTTTCCGCAGGATTCCGCGAATTATTAATTCTCTCATGGAAATGTCAAGTCACTGATGAGGAATCAGTCGTCACTCGTTGACATAGCTCGATTTCTTTTTTGAGCGTTTATCAGGCATTCTAGACATTCGGTATCATTCCGATTTGTTTGACTATTCTTTTCCGGTCGATTTAGTCGACAATTGATCTTTGAGCAAGTGTTCCTAGAGATGGCGATTTTTCGTAAATGAGAGTGGAAGAAACGTGCGCCAATGCTCAATTATATTAGGAAAACACTGCATCGATTTTGATTAGACATTTTATTTAAATACAAAAAAGACGTTAAGACAAATTGTGATTATGACAATAATTAATTTTTTAGTACTGTCACTTTCTGTTTCTTTTTAATTGCGTATTGGATTTTAATATATATTGGGTTGTTGCATAAGTTCCCGCCGTTACATGAAACTATTTGTTCTACAAAGACTTTTTGATGTTTGGCGAAGTGTTATATACCATTAGAAAGCCCGTGCTATGCTCTGCGAGATTAAAGTAATTGTTTTTGCCTATACTATTTTTTTCTTTTTTAAAACCGTCAAATGGATTGTCAAGTCGACAAAAAATCACATTTTCGACACCTCCTTCTTTTCGCTTTTAGTCGAGGTCAAAAAGCGAGTGAAGCTACCAGAGATATTTGTGCTGTGTATGGAGAGGACGCTATAGCTGAGAGAACTGCTCGGGATTGATTTGCCAGGTTCAAACACGATAATTTCGACCTCAACGACGCTCCTCGTTCAGGAAGACCAGTCGAGACTCAAAAGCTTGGGTCCCGCACGAATTCACCAAAAAACAGAAGGATAAGCGGCTTTCCATTGTTGCTCAAAATCTCGCTCGACACCAATGAACACATGGCCACAGGCAACGTTTCTTATACAGAATCGTCACTGGAGACGAGAAATTGTGTCTCTATGTGAATATGAAGCAAAGGAAAGAGTGGGTGAATCCTGGAGAGAAGCCTAAGCCCAGGATCAAGAAAGACCTGCACCCGATGAAGACAATGATTTGCGTATGGTGGGATTAGGAAGGTCTAATACACTGGGAAATGCTTGGAAAGAACATGACAGTAGAAAAGAATCTCTATAAAGCCCAATTGCATCGAGTCAATTCAACAAAAAAGGCCGGATCGACAAGGCCAGGTGATCCTCCTCCATGACAATACTCGACCACACACCGCAAAAACTCTCAAGATGGCACTCCAAAAGCTCGGTTGGGAGGTCCTTCAACATCGTCCCTATTCCCAAGACCTCGCTCCGACGGATTACCATCTCTTCCGCTGCCTTTTAAATGAAATGAGGGGTCTTAGCTTTGAAAATCAGGATCATCTTGAGAATTGGCTCAACAACTTCTTCGAGACTCGACCTAAGGAATTCTGGCGAAATGGAATGAACAAACTGGTGGAAAGATGGGAAGAAGTAGTGAACAATGAAGGAGAGTACATAATTGATTGAAGTGTTATTATTTTTGCTGTTAAAATTTTATGATTTCTTGGAAAATAAATGTTTAAAAAACGACGGGAACTTATGCAACAACCCAATAAATGTATTTATAAATACTAATAAAATTTCTGGTCACTAAACACACATAATTACTGAGTATGTGTGTGTAAAACAATGAAGCCTAACATTAAAACAAAATACATTTCAGTGTCTTTGAGAATTACAAATATCAATAAGAATAAATAACACTCTTATTAGTCTATTTATTATAAAATATAACTAAATGTTAAAATTTGTGATTCACAAAGCGTATCTCAAAAAAAGCGAAGAGCCTCTTGAAAATGCATTCTAAAAGAATTCAAAGAATAATTGACTTAAAGGAGGAAAAAAAGTGAACCTTTTCTTGCAGATAATTGTAACACTCCGCTAAAGATTTAAATGGAATGGTTCCTGAAATTCTAAAATTGATAATAGATAAAACGGAGCGGCGTTAAACATCAAATGTGTTACTTGCTGCCAGCCACAGACATTAGTGTGGAAATAACCGAGAATCGATACGTTAAATTAGAACAGATCAACTAATAAAAAGTGTTCTCAATCAATCTGTTCATTGATAGAATCAATAATCATTACCCCACCCAGAGTTGGAGAGTAATTTTTTATATCAGCTCCCACTCGATCTTTGAGAACGTATTTGTTAAAGCAGTACACAAAACTTGCGGTGAGCCAAATGGTTAATAACTCTCCAATCAATTTAGCTTTTAATCCGCTGAACAATGAAACATAATATTTAAATTTATCTATGAAAACGCTGTGATAAATTGGAAATAGATGTATAAAAGTGGTGGCGGATGATTCAATTTTAGCTGGATATCTCAATAAAAATTCTAAAATTTGTATCGACATCATTAAAGTCTAAGTGACGCTTATGTGTTCGAAATTCTTTTGAAGTTTTTTTTAAATAAAAATAAATTTTCAATATGAAATTATTTTAAGAACTTTAAATATTGACATAAATTATTTTTTAAAAATTAATTATATTATTATAAATTATTATATTAGCGGAGATACCTATATAAATATAATTATAACTGTTGGGAGCGTTGTTAAGTTCATAAAATTTTTGAATTTGCAATCTTATCAAATTAATAATTAAACAATTACATTCCGTAAAATATTGTTATAGATATGTTAAAATAAGATTTTCAGAAATTTAATGTAAAAAATTAATTTATGTAAGAAATAAAATAAATTTTACGATAGGTTTATTAAAAGATTATTTATTATTTTATTAAAAGATAAAGTAAAAAAGTTAATTTCAAATTTGATGAAAATATTTAATTGAAATAAAATCAAAAGTAATATAAAGTTTAATATTTTATTTGCGAAATGAAAATAAACTAAACTATTTTTTGTAACTTTATTTTACACGATTAAATCGAAGTAAATTAAAAATGTAATTAAAATTTATTTTTGGAAATTTTAATTGGAATCAAAATATTAAAACAATTAAATCGACTTAAATGAAAATGCGATTTTAATTTGTTTTGAAAACGTAATTATTAATCGAAATATAATTTTTTATGTAAAAAAAAGGGGTAATTTAAAAGTTGTTAAATTAAACGAAATTACGATTTTAATTTTATTTTCAAAATATTAGTTTATTAAATCCAAAGTAATTTTTAAAACTATTATGAAAACGAAATGAAAAACGCTATTGCATAGAATTGGGAAATTTAATTGAGAAACAGGTAAATTTAAAGGTACAATAAAATTTAAAAAAAGATGCAACAAAATCTTTGTGACAAAATTTTAATTCATTTTATAATTTTTTATTAAAAAAAGTAAAGAATTTTAATTCGTAAAAAAATACAATAACCATATTTATATTTATATCAATTCTTATTTGTTAAGAGAACTCACACATTTGACAGAACATTTATTACATTCACAATTTTTATCATCTTTATGATTATCAATAGTATTGCTTTCACTTAGATCCATCAATCAATTTTCAATATCTCCCATTATAATCTGAACTATACTTGATAAGATTATTTTATTTAAAAATATTTAATTTAAATTTGATTGGCTGAAATAAAATATTTTTATAGTCATTTTAAACATTAATTTGATTTTAATTATTTAAAAATTTACAAAAAAAATCATTAAATTTATTTAAAAGCTGCAATAATAAAAACTAAAAATTTGAATATTAAATCTAAATTTAAATAAATTAGTTTCAGATTATAAAAAATTAAATATTGATAATCCATCTGGTTAGGAGAGGCACAATCCCAAATCAACATACAACATTTGAACTTGCAAAAACTACACAAAAACATACACACACCAAATATTCCTCACATTATTTATAATGGTTTGTGTAAAAAGAAAGTGCCAAAGTTCCTCGGAAATATTTGTTTAAAGAAATTCAAATTGTGGTAGAAATAAAGTTTTGTGTTAATGTCAACGTCTTTTGATCAAGAACCCAATAATAACAGACGCGTTTTATGGAATCTTCAGTGTCATGAAAAATGGATTAATTTCTATTATATAGTTGAAAAATATAATATAGTTGATACATATTTTTGTATCATATGTCTAAAAACATACTTTAAAATATTTTAAAATATATAAGTAATATTTGGGCAACAAACTGGCGAAGGTTATAAAACTGAAACCTAAATTATAGTCCTACTAAATATCTGTTATTCATTATTAAACATTAATTATTCTCTCGTAACTTTAATTCCAAATATCAAAACATAGAATATCATATACAGCGATAAGCAGGTAAAGAAATCGAAATATAAGAGTATACAAAATCAATTTAGAACCATGAAACTAATCACAGATTAATGAAATTAATTCTCGATTATTTACTTTAAAATAAGTAAATATTAAAACTCAGTTCTTATTAATATTTACATTTCATAAACAGTATTTTGATCTGAATTAATAGACAAATAACGTCAAGGCACAGCGTATAAAGATTCAAATTAAGTATTATCAGATAAAATATTAACAATGAGACATCGGTACACAAAAAAATATATTGATGTATTTATGCATATTAAGTTTTATTTGAAGTAATAATCTCAATACCATTTGAAAATATAATACCAGAGATTAATATCGATAGATTACTAGTCATCAACATACTGATCAAAAATCATTAAATTGTCGGATATGCAATACAGATTTTTTTAGACAGAGACTAATCTGATTACAATGAGCATTTATTATACTACAATTGCTGGTTTGTGTATAGGAACAAAACAAAATTACGCTATTTATGTCATATTATTCAACTTCGAATTTTAGGACAAATGATGAGTTAATATTAGGTTGGTCGAAAAATAATGGCGGTTTTGGGACACAAACTTCAAAGACGTGCAAATTCACAGAAACAAAAGTTTATTAATCAAAGTATGAACCGTTGGCATCAATACATTTTTGCCAACGAGAAACAAGTTGTTTTATTCCATCAGCATAAAATGCATGTCAAATTCAAACGTATCAATTGTTGCCTGTATAGCTCTCCCGTGATCGTCTGGCCCGATTTTAACAGCTCATAGAACAGCACACCCTTCTGATCCCACCAAATACAGAGCATTACCTTCAAACCATGAATATTCGGCTTTGGTGTC
>MQRK01246405.1:4728-16860 GCA_001938485.1 Girardia tigrina
AATATAAATTAAAAATTATTAAATATTTTTTTCTAATTTAATTTTAATAATTTTATAATTGGAAAATATTTTTTTTATTTTTAATAATTTTTTTAAACTTGTTTGGAAAGTTTTTAGTTTGATGTTTATTTACAATTTTTCGTCACTCTTTGACATTAATTAATTAAATTTTTTATTATATTTTTTTCAATTTTTTCTATTTTTTTATTTTTATTGTTTTAACAATTATATTTTTTGATTTTTAATTATTTTTTTGTAATAATTTTTGAAAATTAATAATTAAATTTTTACGCTTAGTATTTCGTTTTATTTTGAATATTTATATTATTTTACAATTATATTTTATTTTAAAATTAATTTAATTTCTTTAGTTATCAAAATAAATCAAAAAAATAATGAAATTTAAATTAAACTAATAAAAAATCTAAAAAAATCAAATTTTAAAATAAAAAAACATTTAAAGCCAATAAATCATAAAAATCCAAAAAAAATAAACAAGAAAATATTTTAAAAATAAAAAAATAATTAAAAATAAAAATAATTAATTTTAATAAATAAAAAAATCAAATAAAATTTACCGATCGCAGATGTGCGCATAGATTGTCCCAGCGCCTCTGATAATTCTCACTGATGCGAATTATTTGATCCTCTTTCTCCGCCAACAAATTGTAGAGCGATTTCGTTTCATTCAGCAATTTTAATTTGTCCTCGCAGAGTGAATGGATCAAATTTCGTGATTCTGAACGAAATAAAAACATCGATTTTTTTTCTTTTTTCAATGAAATTTTTCTATTTCGATTTTTTCTCGTTCGTTTACCATCGTCCATTTGTTTTATGACGCTCAAATTGATTTCTTTGATGTCGGACACCATTTGAAAATTCGATTTCCGTTGATTTATTTGCGTTTGGAATTTATTCGGTTTTCATTCAATGATTATTTATTGATATTTGATTCGATTGGGATTTTAAAATTGAATTTTTAAATTTTCGCACGAAATATAATTAGAGAGATTATTTAAACAAGGATTTTATTGTTAACTTTTTTTCGTAATGGATATTTAAATTATAGGTTCAAGTTAATGACAAAAATTAATAAAATAGAATAATTCTTTTTAAGAACACCAACATGGGTTTTCGAACTTTTACTTTCAATACAATTAGAATTGTCTTTTGGACAACTCTCAGCAAAGCTTTCGTAATTCGACATCGTTCTAAATTGATAACTTTTAGTTAATGTTTTTTAATAAACTCGAACAAATTTTTCATTATTTTTAGATTTTATTCAAAAAAAAAAAGTTCAAATTTTGTAATTTTAGTAATAATTTTATCTACATATTTATTCTAATCAAAAAATGATTTTATGTAAAGAAAGAACATTTAGTTAAAAGCTATTTACTTTATTTAAATTTTTAATATTAAAATTTGAAACGATTTAATATTTTTAAAGTTTTTTAAATATCTTATGCTGTACTTTAAAATGCAAATTATACTCGAATAATTATTTATCGTGAACATCCAAAATATCACTTTTCCATCTTGGTGGGAGAAACACATTTCCAAATATTAAACTCAGAATACCAATTTCAACATAAAAAATTTAAAATATTCCTCACCGAGGTAATTTAGAATGTAATTTTTGAAATATTTTTAATTAAATTATTAAAGCGATTTTTGTGAAATAATTACAGTGAATATAATTTTTAAGTAAATATTATTTCATGAAAATAAATTAGATTACAATCGTATTCGGGATTCATTTCAATTTATAAAATTAATCAAAATGAATTTAGCTTCCGTGATGAATTTTTGGAAAATTGAAGTTTATATTTGAATGCTGTGTGTTGAATTTGGGAGTGTCTCTTTCTCAGGTAGCTAATTAATTTTTTATTTTTTATTATCTGTTAATAAATTTTTCAAAATTAGTTTCAATATTAAAATATATTTTCTATTTTTTATGACTATATATTTTAAATAATTTTATTTTAATTTTATTAAAATTGGATTTTCAAATTGAATTTTCAAATTTTCACAAGAAAGTTATAGGTTTATTCGATTAATATAATAATCTTTGAAACTAATTTAAGTATTTTTGCAAACAATATAATATATTATATTGTTTAATATAATAATCTTTTCAATAAATATAATTGTTTGGGCATATAGGTGAAAAGATAAATTTATTGAAAGGAAATAAAAACAAGGTGATTAATTAAAATAGGTTTATTTTTATCCACAATTTGACTAAAACTTTTTACCATTCTAATCCTCTGGAGTTTCGATAGATTGTGACACACTTACTATCATCACTAATCAGTTTAATTACACAAATATATAAGAATTTTAATATATAAATTAAATTTCGATTATCCTTTGTACTTGGATATCGAATTTCCATTGATTCAATTCAATACGATTTCTCTATTAACAGTCGCATTTTAAAATTTTCGTTTATGTAATTGTTCGTCGCTCTTTGCGATCTTTTTTATATTTGTTGATTAATTATCTGATAAGCAGGTTTGACTTTTGAAGTTTTTGATGGAAAGAAAGTTGTTGTAGATAACAGACCCAATTTCAGTCTGTCCATGAAGAAAAATATTTTATTTGGAGTCTTACCACTGTTTAAAAAGTTATTCAACCTTACACTACTCGTTATATTTTTTATACCACTCTGGTATATGTCATTGAGATTAAATTAAAGGAAATACCCTCGTGCAATTTATTATTTCAAACTCATTAAGACCAAATAACAAATTGTTAATGAATTGTAAGTCACTTAAGGTTAACTAATAATTTTTTTGCACTTTTAAGATAAAAATTCTCTCTTTTTATTCCTTTCTTTTTAAAGATAATTTGTCTTTATATATAAAGATGCTTCCATTGTTTATATTTTCCATGTAAATATTTTGTTTTTTATATTTCTTTATTTACTATTTCGCTTTTTTTATTTCTTTTTATTTATATTGTTGTGATCGAAATTTGGTTAATTGCACCGTATCTTGAAGTATAAAAACCCCATACATACTCAAATATCATCCAAAATCATCATTTACAATTACTTACAAGCACCCACATTATAGAATTAACTAAAACAAAATCAAAACCACGATTTTGTTAAAAGAAAGATTTATTAGAAATAACAAAATGTGTTAAATGATCCTGGGCGTTTTCGGACCAGCTGACGCACCAACAGGACCCCGAAATAGAATCGATCCTTTCTGGTCGATGCCTGATATGGAAAACACCGGAAAAGAGAAAATAAATCAGTTGATAAAAAGGAAATTAATTAATCATTTTACCAGAGTAATTCACGATAATCTATGATTTTCCAAAAAGTTGAAATTATTCCTGATTATTCATCATGAATAATCCGTCTTGTGACCGACATAACAGACAATAAACTCCCGACAAATATTAAATTAACAAACTTACCACAATGACAATAAACACATCTCTTAGTTGTCTACAACACAAGAACAAAACTCACTAATCGCATTAACCAAATACATATTAAATAAATACTAACAGGCAGGTCACCCTATGTATACATACCAATTACAGAAGGCAGCCATAAAAGGCAATGATGTCAGTGCGATAGAAGACATAAAAGAAAGAATTTTGGAAAAAGAGAGAGAACCTATTTATGCTCAACAATTGATATTTTAAGGAAAATTTCTGGGGAATAAACAGCCAATAATTGAGTTCCATCTCTTCAAATACGCTACAATCGAACTTCTGAAAGTTGGTCTGATAGAAAGGAGAAGAGAAACGGCAAATAACCTTTGTCTACAAACGGCTATTTTATTCCGAGATTCCGAATATGCGTTGGTGGGGTTTACATCAGGAATACCAAGGCAAATACGGAAATTTGTTGGAGTGTTTAAAGATCTGTAGGGAGCATTACAATTAGGTCGGAGATCTGGAGAACGAGGAAAAATTGCAGGAAAAGAGGAAAAATGTGAACGAAAGAGAGGAGGCGGTGACGTTCTTGTACGAAAAGCGAGTGCAACTCAACGAGAAATTTACCTCAGGATGACAATCGACAAAGATGTCTTCTTTGCAGAAGTCAGAGAAAGCACATTAGGAGGATGCATCATCGAATAGCTCAGGGGATTCGATCAGCTTTTCAAGAAAAAGGAGAAGCTTGGCCAGGATGGAACGCATCTTATTGCCCGTCTTTGATAAAGCGGTCTTCAAATTATGCGTGGATAAACCTGTGGATCGCAGCACGTGAAGTTGCTATATCTGAGGAATTGTTTGAAAAAAGAGGCGCTGAATGAAATTGATTACCTTGAATTCAGTTCAACAGCCTACGAATAGAGTCTATGTAAGCATAAAGCCAGATATGGAGGTCCAAACAGGATCTATGCGTCTATTCATGAGGAAATCCGAGATTTCCGACCGTTGAATAGCCGAATTTTGCAGGAACTAGACCAGTTGTTGTATCTGCTCGAGAGTACAATTGTCCAGCTGTAGGATTTGAAGATGGAAGAAGAGCTGGGACCTTGAGACCTTTACCAAAATATCATTGGGAAAATAGGGCGAGGATTAATTCTGTACTGTGACCGCTACTGCGAAGATCATGAGAAACCAAAGGGATTGATCAATTAAATATGTGGCTAGCGTGGGAGATAAAACTAGTATGGAGCGGCGGTAGCCAGTCTTCAGAAAGCGGAACCAAGCTCGTCCCATCGGCAAAGAGTTTATTTTGTAAGAGGTTGAAAAGCAGAGGTACAGGAAGGGTTAAAGGGTCAACTAGAGCTGAAAGAAAACAAACAATCCGAGAACGTCAGTAATGGCAAACGAGAGTCAACGAACGAACATCAATTGCTCTGTTTCCGAAATCAAAATGGCCAATGTAATTGGAAGGACTGTCACTATCAGCACGGGAAAGACACAACCGAGCGCTCGGAGTGTTGGTTTTTTAAGAAGAAAAACTGTCGAAAAGGAGATGAGTGTTCCTATTCCCACATTCAACCAACATGTCAAGGTGATAAGGCAGCTAATACTGATGAGAACTATTCGGGAAGATTTTTTTCTGGAATGATGTAATCAAAACAGGTGGCGGTTATGCAGATCAGTCTCCAAACATTTCCAATGGTCCTGCAATATAAAGATAAACGGGTGTTAGAAAACGCCTTACTGGTTGCAGATAGCTCTACTAGCTATGTGAATGCAAATGTAGAGTTTCTTAAAAATTCAGGGAAGTCCAAGACAGCTTACTGTGGATACCGTCGGAAGCGGGGAATCAAAGTTACGAGGGAAGCTTGTGGAGGTAACATTAGAGAGCACGAACGGCAAAGTCAGGACGACCTTCGAGCTTCTGGTGGTGAAGAATGCTGTCAGCAATTAGAAGGGGGCTGATTGGCGACATCAATCCAAACATTGGGTGCATTTGCGCGCTGTCATGTTTCCGTCGTTCTAACATGGGAGGAAGGTGGAAATATTTATTGCAGCTGGTTTCTCAGCATTTCACGAAGTAATCAAGGAGATAAAATGAGGCTTTGGAGACCCTATGGACTTTTTAACACCACTAGGGTGGACGTGCATCGGACCGTTTGTAAAGAAATTGAATAGCAAGGATTGTAAGTACTTCGTTCGCAGTTATTTCACGAATAGGTGCTACCTGGATAACCAGTTGGAAAGATTCTGGGAGATGGACGAGCCAACCAACAATGTCAACTTCCGGTACATGGGTTGGCGGTACGAAATACCAACGTCATGGCAAAATGAACGCAATAACATACTATCCAACCAAGGATGGGCTGAAAGTTGCTTAGTATCTCTGAATAAAAAAACAACAAATGAATGAAGAAATTGGATCGATTATTAAATCATTGAAAAGTGATATTGCTATTTATAAGGATAAGTTGTTGAGCAAGAACGAGGTTTTGATCATCATGAACTTGGATCTGGACACGTGTCATTCCGAGTGGGACCAGTTCAAGCTGATGGCCGAGCAAGTCCAACAGAGATATCATGATTTATGAAAGTCTCTATTGTCTGGTGCAAATAAGGTAGAGTTAATCGATGAGAAGCACTCAAAACTGACGATACAACAATTGATTTCGCTGATACATGAAAGTAGAGAAGCGAATAAAGTTTTGCAATTTGAATTACCGGAAAAGAAAAGAATTAGAATATCAAGGAGATATCAAATTATTGCGTCAACAGCTTAATCGAAAAAATCTAGGAATTTTCGAGGATAGTGGTATTTCTATCAGAAATTTTCCCCACAATGAAAGAGCAGCACTTGTAGCTTGTATTTTAAATAAAAAAATTTTAAATAAAACAAACTTTTATGAATTATTTTATTTTTGAATAGTGAGAAATAATCAATAACGCTTTCTTAAAACAATAATTAAAAAGTATTTTAATATTTTTTATTTTTTATGCATGTTTCGCAATTGCGACAATGACAGTTGTGAGGTTGCTTCTGAAAACAAGCATTGCGTAATTAATCTATTAAAAGCATTAAAATGTTTGGCAAACTCACTTGGGAAATTTAAACATGGTTTTAATAGCTTTAATAATAATGCCTCGGTGACTATCCTCTCATGATATGTCAAAGTTTTCTTCAACACTGAAAATTCAGAAAAAAATATCTCTATTTTTGCATTTTTAATGTGATTACTGATCATGAATCGAGCTATTTCTACTCGATTGGGTATGTTCATCTATTCTAGTGACTATTTGTTATCCCATGCTCAAAAATTTAAATTAAATGACTTTTTGATTTAAAGATTTTAATTTAAATTGATATCATCGATTAGCTTGGGGCAACAAATGGAGTTTTTGCTTAATTAGAGAAATACCTGGACAGTTTATTCGTTATAAAAATTTCCCACAAGTTAAAATCCAATTTTTTTATTAAACTTTTTAAATTATTTTTTTAGTATCAGAAAATAAATAAAATCCAAGTGTCATTCCTTCTTCCAGATATAGTCCATGAAAAACATTAAAAATAGACATAATTTTCAAAAAGATTGATTTAAAACCCTCTCGACATTAAGAAACAAATGGGGTGTCGTTTCTCCGTTAAAATCTTTTGTAATGTTTAACCACCCTCATAATTTACTAACGAAAATGAAAGAAAAAGATTATATATACATTGACGACTGGAGAAAAAACATTTGCGTATAAGAGACAAAAAGTCAAGAAAAATCAAGGGGATAATTACGGTAAATGTCAAAATTTCTTAAAAAAATGTAGTGGCATATTTGAATATGACTGTCGTCGATATTTTCCAATGTTTTACCGGAATAAGAAATAATTCTATACTATCAAATTTACTTTTTCCATAGAAAAATTTTAATTTTCCATTTGTCAAAAAAAATTAATAATTAAATTTACTTATCATCTACTATCAAAGAATAAGCAAATTATTTATATATAAATCGATATTTAATTTCTTTATTAATTTATATTATATATCTATGTATTATATAAATTACATATTAAATATTTTAAGAAAATCGCAAATTTGTATATATATATATTAGATTGGAACGAAAGTTTTGTCAGTAAATTAACATTTTATTAAAAGCATAATTTTTACAATAACAAGGGTTCATTTTTATTAATGTAATCGTCATTACTTTCGATTATTCTTCTCAAACGAAACTGCCATAAGAAAATTGCTTTGTGGTAAAACTCAGAAGTTTTCGGGTGGAAAAACGTTTAAAGCGCCTGTTCCACGAATTCATCTTCAATGAAGATGTGTCTGAAAGAAATGTTCCAGTGACCAGAAAAGATTATTATCGGATTTGGAAACGTCTGAGCTAAATGGTGGATACTTAAAAACATCCTAACTTAATTCTTCATATTTTTGGCTTGTCCGGTGTGGAACATGACTTTGTCTAAACTATAATAAAAAATTGCCTTCATTCCTCAAACTAATTTCATAATTTTCTCATAATTATTACTTGAATACTATTTTGTTTTTGTTTTGTTAAATGTTTAATCATTTATCATTTTATTAAAAAGGATACTTAATATTTGGTTATAAGACAACAATGCTATGTATAAGTATCCTTTATTATAAAATTTATTATTTAAAATAAAAATTCAATCATTTCAAAAACTTAAAGTACCACAATAGCTTCGTGTATTTCTCGTTTTGAACCACTTATATAATTTGTAATTTAAAGAGACTAAAATATAATAAATAGCGTAACTTTGAATCTCTTTATAAAATTGAGGTATGTGTGGGAGAAAAAAATATAAATAGATATTCTAATTATGTTGGGTATTAGAAATCTTTAATATAATTATTTACTTTTAAAACACAAATCTTAAATCTTAATCTTGAATCGTAAATCTCAATTCTTTAATCTTTAATCTGAAATCTTTAGTCTGACTCCAATCAGAAAGAACTTCCAACATAAATATATAGACAATGAACACAAATCCTTTTATGAAACTTTATTTCAAATAACAAAAATGAACAAGTCAAAAACAATAATAATAATTCAATTCTTGATGACAGAACACAAACACTAAAACAATATTTCGTACGAGTTAATAGATTACAGTAAAAACTGTGAATCTCCCAAAACGAACTATATTGTAATCTTTTAGTTTAAACCTTGTTCTCCCATTCGGGATACTTTTGGTTTTAAAAATTAAAAGAATATTTAAAAAAAGAATAAAATTAAAATGAAGTAAGCTTTTGTACTAACGTTACTTGTTTCAGAGATTTCTTCTTTGAGTAAATTTTTTTGCAGATATTTTTGAGTAAACTAAAACTAGATTTGCTGCAGTTTATATAGTAGTTTTCATCAGCCTTTAACAAAACTTGGAATTAAAAATTATAAATATTTTAGTCTTTGTTTTACTTTATCAATTTTAAACTAAATATTATTTTATTTAAAATTAATAATTTTACCAAAAGAATTATTTAAAATTTTCTACATTAAATTTTATCAAAAGTGTTCACGTGTATCTTCGAAACCCTAACAATTACATTAATGATTAAATCAAATGGTTATTTAGTAATTAAACTCAAATAACATCATTTCAATTTTAAATTTTTATTAGAAAACACTTTTGTGGCATCTTCAGTTCTGTATTTTAATAGTTAGTTTAATAATATAAAAATGAAATTAATACAATTAATAATACAACATAGATAATAAGAAAAGGATAAGATAAATCCAACACAATTACAATGTTAGACGAAAAAAAGATTAAATATTAAATATATTACTAACAACTAACTGTGTCAAATTTTAAATGTACATTAGTGTCACTGGAACTAAGTAGATTAGTTAAACGAATAAAAGGGATTATATTTTTCTATGTATCTCGGATGATTGAAGAAATAGACAAAAATATTTGAAAAGAACGATTTGTTTATTATTGGTCTCAGATTGATTTACGTTGAATGTTTCTGATTTCAATCGAATATATTGGAGCTTTCAGACGTCAACATAACTGGTTTCGGGTGGATAAAATGATTCAGCGACTTAATTTCGGTTTCCCGAATAGATCCACTGTAAATAGTTGTATTTAACTTTCTTTAGTCGATTTTGTAATTTTGGATTTTTAAATACTAAAAATTATTTACTATATAAACACATTACATATAAACACATAAGATCACAGAAATAATATAATACACATATCTGTATTTATATTTATATATAATATTCATACAACTGTATCTATGAGATAAAGTACTAAATAAAGTACTACATAATGTATTGAGATTTTTAAAGTGTATACTAGAATGTATTTTCGTCAAATATATTAGTTCCAATGAATATATTCATATCCGTCAGTTCCAAAAACGTCAAAAACTGCTTTATAGAAAAGCAGTAGTAGAAAACCTTTATAGTTTCCCAAATTTGGAGGTAACCAATAGAAGTAAAAAAGCTGGCTTGAAACAAGTCAAGCTTATATAGAAGAAAGTAGGATAGAATTCGTATTTTCATTGGTGTAATATTGTTTCTAATTATCACGCTAATAAAATCTCTCGTAACAAAATTGAAACACAGAACAAAAAAACTTAAAACTTTAAGAAAATTATTTGGCATTTTTGAATGTAAGGATGACTAATTATAAACAATCTATAGTATATTAAATACATATTGATATTTATATTTAAAAAGGATTCACAATATTTAATTAATTCTCCTGAATTGTTGTTTAAATAATATGGTATAATTGTGGATATAAATAAATCTTTGAAAATGACTTGTGTGTCTCCTTACATGGCGACCACGCCTTACAAAATTTTGTCTCCAAATATATATGACGAATACAATGATTTGGAATAATTTATTATCGAGTGCCAGAGGTTTTTCGAAGTATCTCAGGTATACGAAACGATACAAGCTCTCGTTGTGAAGGCTTTTATCAACAAGGATCTTCTATCAAGATACGAAGCAGTGGACGAGAAAATAACGAATTTTGCGGAGCGTCTTCGAAAGGCATTCAAGAAACCATCGTCATTAATCCATGGCTTTCAGGATATTAACAATTATAGAAAAGGATCGGATTCGGTAAGTTCATATTATAATAAAGTTGAAAAAATGGTGGACAAAATTTTAAGACACAAATTAAATAAAATTGAGTTAATGACATACTTTTTGAAACATTATGTCGAAGATGTTGATGTAAAAACTCAAATCTATTTGCAGGAAGCGAAGTCATCCGAAAAAATTTAAATGTTAATCGAAAATATGGATATGATCCTCTCTGAAGTCCAAGCTTCAGAAGTGGCCAATATTTACCAGAAAAATACGTACGCAAAGGTGCTGAAGGAGAAAACTGATTTTCAACAACAACAACAACCAAAGAAAATGCAATTTGGTAGCGAATTCAGAAAAACAATAACAGGACCACCGAAACCATCGAACTTAAGAACAGAAAACTACAATATCACGTGTTATGGGTGCGGAAAGAAGGTACACATCCCGCGTACATGCCCAGAAAATGTGAAAACTTGTTATGGGTGCAGAGGCTCGGGATACGTAAGAAGAGATTGCCCATACTTCAAATTAGCAACATGTGGAGCAAACGGTCATCTGCAGTATCAATGTAACAGAAAAGAAGACGGTAGGAGATCAGATAATCGTAATTGATTTAAAAAACGGGATTCGTCTCCCAAAGTGACTATTGTGGGAATGGATGAAATGGATGGAACTCGACGATCTGGAGTTGAATCGGAGAATCAGTCAAATTTCGAGGCTCTGTCACATCAGGAGGTTATGGGAGCAATAAACTAAATGGTAAAAATAAACGGCATTTTCGACTAAGACAGGACAATATTGTTTTACAAGGATGCCGTTTGGTATAGCGGCTGTAGCAGCAACGTTTCAAAAATTAACGACAGATGTTTTAAGAGATGCTATGAAAGAAGCCCTAGTATATTTAGATGACATCTTAATATTTTCTTAAACAGAAGCACAACATTTTGAGAGGCTCGAAAGGTTGTTTTCTAGAATTCAAACAGTAGGACTACGAATAAACCCAGAAAAAATATAGGTTTTTTCAAAAAGAGCTAAAGTTTCTGGGTCACATTGTAAATAGAGACGGTATTAAAACAGATCCAGAGAAGGTTAAAACAATTCAAGATTTTGACAGGTCAAACTATATAAAAAAACTACGTAGTTTTTTAGGATTGTGGAACTATTATAGAAAATTTATTAAGAACAGTAGTGTTGTAACGAGGAGGGAACGCGCACCAACAAATCAGTGAATTTCCAAATTACCTTCTCATCACTAGTTAGGGTGTTTATCCCACTTCGTGGTCTAAACACCCTAACTAGTGATGAGAAGGTAATTTGGAAATTCACTGATTTGTTGTTCTCGTTCCCTCCTCGTTACAACACTACTCAGTGGGTTAGTGATACCAACAACATGGGTTATCGTGGTTAGGGGTCGTGGTCTAAACCCCTAACTTATGAGTAGGTAATTTGGAAATTCACTGATTTGTTGTTTTCGTTCCCTCCTCGTTACAACACTACTCAGTGGGATAGTGATATCATCATCATGGGATAGTGATATCATCATCATGGGTTAGTGAGTAGGTTAGAAGATTATCAAATTTGAAGATTGTGTGTGGTTATCTATCAATAATTTTATCTATAAAAATATGGTTGATAAATACTTTTGTGTCACATGTTCTAA